>JAECUM010005723.1:0-118997 GCA_016617855.1 Megalonaias nervosa
ATTAGGTTGCAGTTCCCTTAACACGGATCTCTTAAAATAAAAGTTGTTACTGAACGACAGATGTTCATATGGTATGCCAGAAACTACAAACACATTTTCTTCTGGATCATCGTCAAGTTGGTACAGTTAAAAATGGCAGAATAGCAACATTATCTCGTCATTCTGACATGTCTTCATTACTAATGGCGAATCCCATCATGTCCTTTGAGGAAAATGAGGAAATTCATTACTGCCACCAACAGATTCATCTTGATTATTTAAATTATCTCTACTTTATGGTGTAATCCTGATTGTAATGCTTTTTCACAGCAAGATATTATATCCCACACCACCCCACTACAACCACCACCACCAATATAAACCAGTATATGCATGTCTTTTCATACAATTGTTAAAAATATCAAATTCTCAAATTACATCACTATTCGTAAATGTTATAATTGTGAATGCTACTTTTTATTTTTCCTTTCACTGAATTAACGCCACTCAATGTATAACCGATGTGTGTCGAGTATATTGCTAACAAGGAAAGAGTTCTACATAAGCTACAATGCTTGGTGCTCAATATTTAATACGAAACAATGGATTACGATGTTAAAAAATATTGTTTGAACCAATTGCTGATGTAATGTTACATCTGCAGGGAAATTGGGGAGGGGGTAGGGAAGGAAGGTCACCTTCTACAAACGCATGTATCCACATCTATTGACGATAATTTAAACTTTCCCTTGTTTGTTTATTATTATTTTTTTTCATCTTTATTTGTATGATATCCTCTCCTAAACTAGGTCACAGTGAAATATTTGTAATGTTTGATCGACATTTTTAGAATTCCTTATAGGTCGGTATGTTACAAAAGTTAATTGAACATTATATCAACGTTATGCAGCGATAATCTTTACGCAAGAAGAGATTGTGATATAAAGAAAAAACTTTATGTGTCAATAAGCTTTAAATATAATGTACTGATAACTGTTACCTAGTATGACATCGTCATACAAAAACGTTGCAGACTGACAAGCCTTATATTAGAGAACATCATATTAAGACGTTATATACTGATATGTCTCCTATACAAGGACATCATCATATAAAAATGTTATATACTGACATGTATTATATTACATAACATCATCCTATATAAACGTTATTTACTGATATGTCTCATATAAGACGACATTATTCTGCTATAAAGTTATATACTGACAAGAATTATATATATTAGGCCGATAAATGAGTCCCTCACCCGTGATGACATTGATTGGCGGTTTGGGGGCTGATATCACCTATTCATTAAAACGTGCAAAAATCTGCAGACCATTCTGGCTGCAAACATAGGTCTACATTTTATACACTTACTGGTATTTCTCACGGCTGTGTAGCTACCGTCGGCTGAAGAGTTCTTTTGGTGGCATGTTCATTATATTCCGGTGCAAATCCTATGTTTGGTGACTTGTAAATCCAAGTGGAATAAAACACACCTCTGTCCTGTGGCCAATTTGAATTTCGCGCTTAATGTGGCTGTTACCAATTACCGGTGTGTGTCTAAAGTGTACTGAGGTTTGTTCCGGAAAAATGTGAATGCAGCAAGATTGCTATATATAGTGTGCTTAAGTTTTGTCCATAATCAAGGTTAATGCCTTCTTGACTTTTGTCAGGATTTTAAGAAGTAAACAAGATTTTTACTTTAATCTGAGTTCAAGGCATGACCTTGTTTGCAACTTGGTGGATTTTTCCGTAAGAAATTCTAGTGTGTCTTACGTCAAGTGAAATTAGTGTAGATAGAATTTGGTAAACGATTATTCATTCATGTCTTATATCAGTCAGTGAGAATCAATGATTAAGGTTTATACTTATGTTCAGATATAATTTGAGAGGAAATATTTCTTTAAAGTATTCATAGGAATTACAAAGTGCTCATTGACTTTTTGGACTAAACCACTACTTTGTGATTATTGAGAATTCATTCGAATACATTTTGGATTAGATCAACGTGGTACATCAGGACTTTCAAGACTTTTGGAATTCTTTCGGAGTAGTCTATACTTTTGGACTTGTGATAGGACATTTAGAATTATTTGGGATTTAATTCACAAATCTGTGTTGTTTGAATTTTCACTTTGTACTGGTTGAACTTTATTTAGATTGATACTTTCACTTCCTTTCCGTTACATATTTGAAAGCTAGAGTCGTAAAACATCATCATATCAAAACTTTATGTACTGTCAAGTCATATATAAGAGAACATCATTATATAAGGATGTAATGTACTGCCAGGTCTTATTGAAGATGACATCATCATATAAAAACGTAATGTACTGAGAAGTCTTATTTAAGAGGATATCGTCATATAAAAACGTGATATATTGACAAATCTTATATATGAGAACATCATCATATAAAAAAGTTATGTACTGATAGACGTTATATGGGAGTACATCATCATATACAAACAGGTAATCGTGACTTAGTCTTAATGCAAAACTATATTAACGTTACATATATACATGGGTGCTGTACACAGTCCAATACAACAATCTTGAAGGTAGATAGCTATGATATAGGTTTGTCCATTCATTCTGCCATTTGTTGTAACTATACCAGTACACCATGCCTGTAGTAAAATGACACTGACACCCAGTGTAAGTTGCGTGCTGTACATTCAAAAATGTCGACAAACCTTGTATCCCTCTTCTCACTCTTCCACTATATATATATATATATATATATATATATATATATATATATATATATATATATATATATATACGCACACATGCATACATACATACATATGTGTCTATATATTTTGTACATACATACATACATATATACATAGATATGTGTCTACATTTTGTCCATACACATACACGTGCGTCTGTCAAGTCTTCGTTGACATGGTGTGATGGAGGACGGCCATACATAGAATGGATCCCTTTCACGCTGATCAAAAAAGGTCTCGCGTTCAAGTTTTATCCGAGAGCTGATGCTGGGAAGGTAGTAGAGCTGGTGTTGGAACTCTTATTTATAATTAGACTGCGATGTCATCACTTGTATTGAGCCAATGATAAACCGCTGAATCATTAGAGCAAGTGTTTAAGGCCTTTGACTTTGCTGGTGTATAAAATCCTTCTCCCCTGACACTTTTCTTTTACAATTAACTAGTTACCGGTAAGGGCAAGTTTAAATTTATTCCCAATATTAAATTGAGAAAATTCTATGTAGACGGAATTTTGTAATTTTATGGCAATCTGAAGGTCATGACCCGAATAAACCAATTATTTCCACCAGCGAAAAAAGATAGTCTCAACCCTAGTGCAGGTAGTAGTATGGTGGGTGTCATTTGCATAAAACGTGCTTGTAACCTTAATTCCATGTGAAATGATTGACAAAGGATGATCATAGCTGGCAAAATGTTTCATTGCGTTGAGAAGATTGCAATAAAGGTTTGTATCTATGAAGCTCCAGCGTGTGTATATGTCTATTTGAGCGTCAAAAGTGAAAAGGTCACGCATGGAATAAAGCACGTATCACTTCCATCTGTATGTATATGTCTGTCTGTGCCCTTCTAAGGACCAGTTTTTAAATTGAGTGTGCGCGTTGATGTGCATACTTGTGTGTTGCCTCCTCACCATAGGATTGGAAGTGTGCGCCAGATCTATATACAAACAGGTTTCTGTTTCAGGCAGTGGTCTGCCTTCTGCTGGGGATGAAAGGATGTAAAAGAAACCATGTTAATCAAGAAAAGCAAAGGAACAATGCTGCTTAAATACAGAAGCGTACAAAGAGTAAATAGCGCCCGGGGCGACGACGAATGCACAAATGTGTTTTGGCGCCATAAGACCTCTGGCGCGTATGGTTTTGGCGCTCCAAGACCTCTGGCGCCAGGGGCAACCGACCCGTCACCCCCCACCCGGGTAATACGCTACTGCTACTATAATCTCTCTCTCTCTCTCTCTCTCTCTCTCTCTCTCTCTCTCTCTCACACACACACACACACACATACACATAATAAGGTGGGACCGCTTCTTATGAGTGGGTGGGTGCTCTAGTACTCCCCGGTTCTTTGAGGGCTTAATAGAACAATGTACGCAAACAGACACTAATCACGGATATATTTATGTCTGATCTTTGCAATTTTACGTAGTTCCAAGTTAAAGTACATATATTTTCTTGTACGAACAATGCCATTTTTGTGACATGTCATTTCTTCTGCGGGGAGCCGTTTGCAACGTTCGCTATTCTTCTCGTTTTCTTATAATATTACAAAGGGCAGCCAAATGAAACACTATACATTATGAAAGCATGCATCGCATATGAATACAAGATTACCCAACCAGGTTAAATAAACAATTATCGCTTTTGAACATGGGCATATAATCAATATCGTATCATTTTCAGTTGGAAACACGAAACCAGCCATTAAACAGTCTAAAGAAAATGTATACCCCCCTCCTTAAAAAGCAGTTATTTAAGACATGTGCTCGTGGCGGTGTTACTAGTGTCCTGGATTTCGCATAAAATCTAGAATTGTGCATAACAACAAAATCTGACAGCCTTGCAAATGATTGTAAGGGAGAAAAAAAGAACATAAAGCTCCGGCACAATGCACAATCACACTCAGTAATTTCCAGAATTTTTTTTGATATTGTGTCAAAACTGTAAGGATCCGTTGATGAATGTTCTCGAGCGATAGTTTAAAATTAAATGCCAAAACATGTTAAACATTTAAAAAAGTTTAACGATGCATAAGCACAATCCAGGCTATATAGTACCGAGTACTTTTAGGTAACCCCAAAAGGCATACAAGTAGTATAGTGGGCCACTTTAGCGTCTAGGGGACCTTAATGTTAAAAATGGGTATATCAAAATTTGGCGTCAAGGGGAATTTAACATTGGAAATTTAACATGGAGTGAATGGAATATCCACTATAGGGTCTATGGGAATTTAACATGGGAATTTTATATCCACTATACGGACAATGGGAATTACCATGACAAAAACCCCTGGGCAATGGAAATCCCAATCAAAAAGGGCCTGGGAAACTTTACGGACAATGGGAATTTAACATGGACAAAACCCTGGGTGTGATTACGGACAATGGGAATTTAACATGGGAATACTGGGTCGCTATACGGACAAGGGGACTTTAGTGTTAAATGTGGGGGGTTGTACCGTAGCCTCAAGGGGAATTTAACATGGGGAAATTTAACATGAAGTGAATGGGGAATTGAACATAGCGACAAGGGATTGGGATACCCTAGCGTCAATGGGATTTCTGTGTTAAAACAGGGGGTTGCACCCTGGCGTCATGGGGAAATTTAACATGGGGAAACTTAACATGAGATGAATAGGGACAAGGGATTGTGACTGTCTAGCGTCAAAAAATGTTTGGACTGTCTAGCGTAAAAAAATAGTGGGTTTGTATAAGGACAATAGGAATCGAACAGATGGGTGATGTCACGGTACTGGACATTGGCAACAATGTCCGCCAGGCGTTCTATAAAGTGATATTTTCCGCCCCACCAAGCGTTATATCAGGTTATATGTCCGGCCCATGGGCGCCCGCGGGATTTTTTGCAGGAGGGGGGCTGTGGAGTGCAGGAGGACCAGTCAGTCACTCAGTGGCCGGGAGAGTTAGTATAAGAAGCAGTATGAAACTAAAGCTAATATTTATTAAGCGTTTTGAACAGAATCTTGTGACATATTTTAAGCTTCATTTGCACGATTAAACTTGTCGGAATTTTTATATATATATATATATATATATATATATATATATATATATATATATATATATATATATTTGCAGTATGATTTGGGGGGGTCACGTGACTCCCATTGACCCATGCTGCGGGCGTCCATGGTCCCGCCCTTCCAAGCATTGTTTTATTCGTATAGTTTCACCGCTAAACTAGCTGAACTTACCCGCCCCGCCAAGCGTTATAGCTCTTATATATAGTATATTGGGTATGTATAGGGACAATAGGAATGGAACAGATGGGGTGAAGTCACGGTACTGGACATTGGCAACAATGTTGCAACGGGCTGAAGGAGATAAAATCCCACAAAATAGGCTATTACTTACATCACAAAAATAGTATAAATCACACCACTATGTTATCCAAGATATCATACTCACTATCCAAACGCCCTGTGTTAGCTTAAAATGTAAGAGGAGGTAAAATCCCACAAAACAGACTATTTTTACATCACAAAATTATTATCCATCGCACTACCATGCTATTTAACATATCATACTCACTATTCAAAATGCCTTGTGTTCGCTTAGAATGTAAGAGAAAGAGATGAAATCTCACAAAATATCTAGCCTTTACACCACAAAAATACTATCCGTTACAAGCACTATATCATCCAACATATCATACTCACTATCCAAACGCCCCGTGTTAGCTTAAAATGTAAGAAAAGGAGATAAAATCACATAAAATAGGTTTTTCTTCACATCACGAAAATATTATCCATCACACTATCATACTATCCAATATATACTTACTATTCAAAATGCCTTGTGTTCGCTTAGAATGTAAGAGAAGGAGATAAAATCTCACAAAATATCTATCCTTTACACCACCAAAATACTATCCATTACACCGACTATACCATCCAACATATCATACTCTCTATCTAAACGCCCTGTATTGGCTTAAAATGTAAGAGAAGGAGATAAAATCTCACAAAATAGACTATTCCTTACATCACAAAAATATTATCCCTCACACCACTATATCATCCAACATATCATACTCACTATCCAAACGCCCCGTGTTAGCTTAAAATGTAAGAGGAGATAAAATCCCACAAAACAGACTATTCTTTACATCACAAAATTATTATCCATCGCACTACCATGCTATTTAACATATCATACTCACTATTCAAAATGCCTTGTGTTCGCTTAGAATGTAAGAGAAAGAGATGAAATCTCACAAAATATCTATCCTTTACACCACAAAAATACTATCCGTTACACGCACTATATCATCCAACATATCCTACTCACTATCCAAACGCCCTGTGTTAGCTTAAAATGTAAGAGAAGGAGATAAAATCACATAAAATAGGTTATTCTTCACATCACAAAATTATTATCCATCACACTACCATGCTATCTAATATATCATACTTGCTATTCAAAATGCCATGTGTTCGCTTAGAAAATGTAAGAGAAGGAGATGAAATCTCACAAAATATCTATCCTTTACAGCACAAGAATACTATCCATTACACCCACTATACCATCCATTATGTCATACTCACTATCCAAACGCCCCGTGTTCGCTTAAAATGTAAGACAAGGAGAAGAAATCTCACAAAATATCTATCCCTTACACCAGAAAAATACTATCCACTACACGCACTATATCATCCAACATATCCTACTCACTATCCAAACGCCGTGTGTGAGTTTAAAATGTAAGAGAAGGAGATAAAATCCCACAAAATAAACTATTGCTTACATCACAAAATTATTATCCATCACACCACTATGTTATCCAACATATCATGATCACTATCCAAAGCGCCTTGTGATCGATTAGAATGTAAGAGAAAGAGATGAAATCTCACAAAATATCTATCCCTTACGCCACAAAAATACTATCCGTTACACCCACTATATCATTCAAAATATCATACTCACTAACCAAACTCCCTATGTTCTCTTAAAATGGAAGAGGAGATAAAATCTCATAAAATATCCCTTACACCACAAAAATACTAGCCATTACACCCACTGTATCATCCAACATATCCTACTCACTCTTCAAACGCCCTGTGTTAGCTTAAAATGTAAGAGAAGGAGATAAATTCACATAAAATAGGTTATTCCTTACATCACAAAAATATGATCCATCACACTACCATGCTATCCAGCATATCATACTCACTATTCAAAATGCCTTGTGTTCGCTTAGAATGTAAGAGAAGCAGATGAAATCTCAGAAAATATCTATCCCTTACGCCACAAAAATACTGGTCATCACACCCA
The DNA here is from genome assembly GCA_016617855.1 of Megalonaias nervosa. Taxonomy (NCBI): domain Eukaryota; kingdom Metazoa; phylum Mollusca; class Bivalvia; order Unionida; family Unionidae; genus Megalonaias; species Megalonaias nervosa. The sequence goes on from JAECUM010005723.1 coordinate 8,013, forward strand.
CTGTATCATCCAACATATCATGCTCATTATTCAAACGCCCTGTATTAGCTTAAAATGGAAGAGAAGGAAATAAAATCCCTCAAAACAGACTATTCCTTACACAACAAAAATAATATCCATCACACCACTATGTTATCCCACATATATTCACTATCCAAAATGCCATGTTTTCGGTTAGAATATAAGAGAAGGAAATGAAATCTCACAAAATATCTATCCTTTACAGCACAAGAATACTATCCATTATACCTACTACACCATCCAACATATCATACTCACTTTCCAAACGCCTGTGTTGGCTTAAAATGTAAGAAAAGGAGATAAAATCTAACAAAATATCTATCCCTTACACCACAAAAATACTATCCACTACACCCACTATATCATCCAACATATCCTACTCATTATCCAAACGCCGTGTGTGAGCTTAAAAAGTAAGAGAAGGAGATAAAATCCCACAAAATAAACTATTGCTTACATCACGAAAATATTATCTATCACACCACTATGTTATCCAACATATCATACTTACTATTCAAAATGCCTTGTGTTCGCTTAGAATGTAAGAGAAGGAGATAAAGTCTCACAAAATATCTATCCTTTACACTACCAAAATACTCTACATTATACCCACTATATCATCCAACATATCATACTCGCTATCCAAACGCCCCGTGTTAGCTCAAAAAGTAAGAGAAGGAGATAAAATCTCACAAAATAGACTATTCCTTACATCACAGTAATATTATCCCTCACACCACTATGTTATCCAACCTATCATACTCACTATCCAAAGCTCTGTGTTAGCTTAAAATGTAAGAGAAGGAGATAAAATCTCACAAAATAGACTATTTCTTACATCACAAAATTATTATCCATCACACCACTATGTTATCCAACATATCATGCTCACTATCCAAAATGCCATATATTCGCTTAGAATGTAAGAGATGGAGATAAAATCTCATTGAATATCTATCCCTTTCACCACAAAAATACTATCCGTTACACCGATTGTATCATCCAACACATGATATTCACTATCCAAACGCTCTGTGTTAGCTTAAAATGTAAGAGAAGGAAATAAAATCCCACAAAATAGACTATTCCTTACATCACAAAAATATTATCCATCACACCACTATGTTATCCAAGATATCATACTCACTATCCAAACGCCCTGTGTTAGCTTAAAATGTAAGAGAAGGAGATGAAATCACACAAAATAGACTATTCCTTACACCTCAAAAATAATATCCATCACACTACTATGCTATCCAACATATACTCACTATTCAAAATGCCTTGTGTTCGCTTAGACTGTAAGAGAAGGAGATGAAATCTCACGAAATATCTATCCCTTACACTACAAAAATACTATCCACCCACTATATCATCCATTATATCATACTCACTATCCAAACGCCCTGTGTTAGCTTAAAATGTAAGAGAAGGAGATGAAATCACACAAAATAGACTATTCCTTACACCTCAAAAATAATATCCATCACACTACTATGCTATCCAACATATACTCACTATTCAAAATGCCTTGTGTTCGCTTAGACTGTAAGAGAAGGAGATGAAATCTCACGAAATATCTATCCCTTACACTACAAAAATACTATCCACCCACTATATCATCCATTATATCATACTCACTATCCAAACGCCCTGTGTTAGCTTAAAATGTAAGAGAAGGAGATAAAATCCCACAAAATAGACTATTCTTTACATCACAAAATTATTATCCATCACACTACCATGCTATCCAACATATCATATTCACTATTCAAAATGCCATGTGTTTGCTTAGAATGTAAGAGAAGGAGATAAAATCTCACAAAATATCTATCCTTTACACCACAAAAATACTATCCATTACACTCACAATATCATCCAACATATCCTACTCACTATCCAAACGCCCTGTGTTCGCTTAAAATGTAAGAGGAGATAAAATCTCACAAAATATCTATCCCTTACACCACAAAAATACTATCAATTTTACCCACTATATCTTCCATTATATCATACTCACTATCCAAACGCCCTGTGTTGGCTTAAAATGTAAGAGAAGGAGATAAAATCCCACAAAATATACTATTCCTTACATCACAAAAGTATTATCCATCACACCACTGTTATCCAACATATCTATGGAGGGGGATTACCGCTATAATTCTATGCGTGCAATTTTAAATCTTCCTTGATGCATTGTTGTAAATGGCTGCTTGCAAGCGCTACTTTCATAAATCTGTCCATGTATGTTGTATTCTCCGTTGATGCAGATTTGATGTGGCAGTTTTCAAGTGCTACTTTCCTTCTGCGTTATTGTAAATGGCTGCTTGCAAGTGCTACATTCATAATTCTCGTCGTGAATTTTCTCTTCTTCATTGATGCAAGCTGTAAATTGCTGCTTTCAAGTGCTTAGATCTACTTTCCATCTGCGTCATTGTATCTTGCAATTTGCCAACTACTGAATTGATTTTGTGGTTTGTCGTATTGCAAATGCTATGTCAGTTATTACAAGTTTTAATATTCTATTTATAAACTTGCTATATCACAAGTTACACAGATAAAAAATATCTAAGTTACACAGATTGCACCTTCTAAAATTATGATTATAATGTAGTATCAAGCAAGTTGCAAGTTAGCATCACGGAAGTGGCATAAAATAATGTCTCATTATGACAACAGATGGCGCTGTGACACGTCAATTTCTTACAATTCTCCCCTGACCGTAGCAACAAGAGGTTATACCACTTTACGGCATGTTTGGGCGTCTTATTTGAAATATCATTTGAACTGTATTACCGCATTACAGTCAGCTGATTTATCAGAGTATTAACATTCGGAAGAGAGGTGGCCTCCAAGAAGCACAAAACAAATTAAATGTATGAAATCGTATACAATTAGATGTATTTACACAGTGTTATATTTCCGCTGACCCTTCCCACCCCATTTTTATCTGGACATTTTGTGGGTGTAACACTGTAATTTACCGCTACCCACACAGTGGCAGAATAGGGTAGCAGCTTACAAACAAGGTTAAAGGACCTTATTTGTTTATATATTCTCATTCACAATGTTATCGATTTAGAGCATGTTTATTATTTTTGAGTAATGCAGTGCAAATTCTGCTTTTTGTATCAGTAAGGACCTCATAAGGTTTGAACAAATTGCAGATAATTGTATCTCTATGCCATACTTTCTCTTTCTTGTTTATTCACGAGATCACGAGAGAGAGAGAGAGAGAGAGAGAGAGAGAGAGAGAGTACATTACAGAGATAAAGATTCTGTTTATTCTCTCGTCCTTAAGAAATTAAGTTTTACTGTTAATCTGCAGTTTATAGTGGCAGTTTAATTATATAACAAGGACATCGCATACAAAGCATATACTGTAGCATAGCTATATGCTACAAAAATATGAATTTATTTTATTACATAAGACAATAAATTCTGACAGTATGAAATATATTTTCTCTATCTAAACATAAAGAACATTTCCATACAATTATGAGATGCTTTATTGCCACAGATATCAAAATGGAAACTACATTTTTTGTAAAATATTATTTAAAATCGTATTCATTCATATATGACGCGATATTTATAGTACAGATAAGATGATTGATTGTAAGGTTCTTCACTGATAAAACATCAAACTCCTTTGGTAGCAATTATAAAAATATAATATATTGAATGTAAATAACATTGCTACCGCTACCAGTAACCAGCTCAATTTTTATTACTACCGCTACAATACAGTACCAAACTTGCTTGATATATTTGGATATGAAATTAATGTAGTAGTTAAAAAGATTAATACAAATTTTTACATATATCTTATACAGATGTGATTGTTTTCTGTTAGAAAAGTAACACACACACACACACACACACACACACACACACACACACACATAATTTAAAAAAAAAAACACTTTAGAAGTTTTTTTAAGGCTACTTACAGCTCAGGCTGTTGTAGCATCCGTACACCCCCACCCCCCGCCTAAACATCTTCATTTGTCTGTGATTTTATCATTATTTATCCTGTTTATAATATAAGTTAATATTGTCATGATACAATAAATATCAGCACAATACAACTATGCAATAAAGCAAAATAAATAAATTAAAACTATATATAGTCCTTCCTGTGTTTAACTTTTCATAGGCAATATTAGAGAAAAATAAATATTTAATGTAAACTGGCATTCATAAAAATAATATTGTTAGATGAATTAGTCTTAAACAAAAATTATCACACAGGTAGGCAATTATAATGAACAAATACCTGGATTGTCTTGTTACATTGTTCTTATAGATCTATTTGCCAATCCCTTTTGTTTTTCACTTTCACATGAATTAAACATGAATAAAGACAAACTTTTCACACAATCTGAGTTTGGATTGGACATACACTCATAATTGCAAATTCTGAGGAATTAACTGTAAATTCCGGATTCTCCGAGACACATTTCCTGTTGTATACCACATACATTTGTAAATTATGCCTCAAGAACAGTCAGGCTATATTCTCTAGTGACTGTTTCAAGAATTAATCCCAAAAAACATTCCATTACTGGATTTTTATTCAATATATAGACTATACAAAAATGCTCACTTTTGGGAGAATTTTGTTTGTTGCAGGCAATAAAATAAGTTGTTTGCACTTGCTATGAGTAAACAACCATGAAAAGGATTGTATTTTATTTGCTAATTTGTTGCTTCTGATGCTTTGACCTTCACAAAACTATTATATTTATGAACCTGAAATGAAATTTTAAATTTGGCCTGTTATCCCTAATATATGTGCCTAGGAACGATGGATAAGGACAATTCCATAATTTAAATGACTTAATCACTCAAGAGAGAGAGAGAGAGAGAGAGAGAGAGAGGGATTCATAAGTTAGTTTCTAGTTAGTTTCTTACAGAATAACAGAAACCACCAACCAATTTCTGACTACATATGTAAGATATCTGAGCAGAAAGTAATAGCTACTTTACAAGCATGCAAGACATTTTAACGTGAGCTATAGGCCCCCAAATACTATTCCTCAGAGAATACACAAGATTGGGTTTCAGAAATTGAAGCCACACAAGTACCAGTTTGTTACTTTGTGAAAAATGGGGTCATTACGAGAAAAAAAAAAAGACAACCTGATGTACCTGCTGATGATGAGTGGTCAGTGAGCAATCAAACTGTTGTTCCAACGTCGTATAGACAGGAAATTCATAGTCTAGCCCATAAAACTCCTTAAGCTGGTCATTTTTGGTGTCAATAAGACTTATCACAAAATCCTGAATTATTTTTGTTGGCCCAAAATTAAAAGTGATGTTTATCAGTACCATATATCTTGTCACACTTGTAAAATGGTAGGAAATCCCATTCAGAAGATATCTAAGGCACATATGCAACCTATTCCTGCATTTGACCATTTGACAAGTCATTTAGCAGAAAAATAGTAGACTGTCGGTCCTTACCTAATATCAAGTCACTCAACCAATACTTGTTGACCATAATGTGTGCGTCCTCAAGATTTCCATAGGCTATTCCTTTGAATAATATTAAAGCAAAAACTGTTCTAAAAGTTTAGGCAATGTTTTATAACACTTGTTTGCCTCCCCAAACCTGTCCAGCAATTTTATGTTTGATTATTTCCAACAACTTATGCATGAATTAGACATGCAAGACTTTAATTTTTCTGCCTATCACCCTGAAAGTCATGGGGCTAGCACAAGACTGTCCGAAAACTCTCTCACCTACCCAGGATACATGTGTTACGTGCAGGTTCGTACAAAAGTAACAAAAGAAAAGAGTGAAGCCAACAAGCTTTGTAAGTTTTAACAAAATAATTTATTTCCCTAGAAAACAAGGTAAAACTATGAAATAGGACTTACGGTTTGTGAATCTAATCCAAAAATTAATCCTAGAATTCAAAAATATAAGTCCTATCACTAAACAGTTCTATTTGAATCCGGGTTCGAATCTCGATGAAGTTCCAATATGGAAGGCGATGACGTCAGATGATGTCGTTGTACTGATGGCAACAGTTCCTCGTTGAATCACAATTTATAATGTTCTGTTTAGATTTCCAGAATAAATTTCCACTAAATGTCTTTGTCCCAGAATTTTTATAAAGAAAAGTACCTGTGTTGTTTTCCAGAGAATATAAATTATTAAATCCCCAAAAATAGATAAACTTTAAAAACAAACTGGCATCAACATCAAAACACCTTGAGCTCTAACGGTGTAACAATACAACTGCCTAAATCTACTAGAAACGTGTTTTAACCCACGATTTTAGATCACATGGTGGCTCACGTGACAGGGCTACGTGATCACTAATTTGAACAGCGCAGTAAAAAAAAATACCATTTAGCACGTAAATTAGAATAGCCCTATTTAATAATCAGATTCTCACGCTGGAAATAAATAAAAAAGAAAGGCTGTTTACAACTTAGCTAACATGTGGGTCGAACATGACCTTGGTAATAGCCAATCGTTTTCATTCAATGTTTACAAAATCGGAACCAAGGTTAAGAACTAAGTTAGCTTAAAATAAAAATGAAGCAAACATTTGCTTTTTACACAGGTCAAAACAAAAGACTAAATTTACTGGGAAAAATATAAAATCCAGTAAAAATATTATTCTTACAATAAAATGTAATGAAACAAAAATATAAAAAAAATGGAATTTAACACTAACAAACAAGCAATTTAATTACATATACGTAACACATGCATACAGTTATATTGAATCAAACCTTAAAAAAGACGGTGATCGGTAAAATCCGGCATTGTATAATTATCGAGTAAGATTAGGAGAGTTTTTTCCCCATGCTGGTAATTATCACCAAATGAAAGACTCCATAACTACCCTAAAACAGCAAAAGGCTGTCCCAAAACACATTCAACTACCCAGGATACATACAGGCAATTAAATAAAATCAAACCAAATAAAAAGACATTGATCAGTAAAATTCTACCCTGTATAATTATCGAGTAAGAGCAGTAGAGTTTTTTTCTCTTGTTGATACTTGCTGAAGGAAAGACTCTAAGACTGTCCCACAACACGCTCATCGACCCAGGATACATGTATACAATTACAGTAACTTAATGAAATATGCAGTTTTGGTGCATTCTCTCTCTCTCTCTCTCTCTCTCTCTCTCTCTCTGGTAATAGATAATTCACCAAACTACTTTTATATTGCAAACAGCAGCACACTTAATAAGTCGGAATCATGCTTCACTACATTCATATTTCAAAAATCTTTTTAAGTTTTTAATCTTTAATGTGACAAAAAAAAACAAACCATTTTTAATTTGTTTTATAAATACATTCAAAGGTTGAGGTTCTGTATATTAACAATGCAAATTAAGTATTGGAAAACAATCGTACACTAAATCTAATACTTCTAATCGCAAGTAAACATTTTTATCTTAATACGAACATGATTTTCCACTATTTTATTATTTCGGCGTTTGCGACAAATATACTCCAAAATGAAGATTGTAATACGAGTAAGAAAACCTTAAGGAATACGAGGTAATCATATCCTCTTCAAGATCGCTAGCACAAACTTCTACTAACACATTTGGAAAGTATTGTTTGACACGGATCGCTATTGTCGCTTGGTGTCTGCTTTCTCCTTGAAAATGTGTCATCGTTTCATCTTGATTATAAACTTTAATTTGATTAAGTTTTACACACTACTTGAACTCTTTACATTTCACAGTGTAGGTGTAAGCCTTTGTTTTCAATTTTCTGTAAGTGCGTTTTTGGGTCTCTCAAATGTGACAATAACGAATTTCTTTGAGGCTGAATCAGGACTCTCATGGTTTTGTGACAGAAGTGGAGGACATTGATGCAGGCTTACTCATGTCGTCTTCGGAATCACTCACATAGATTTGAGTTAACAGTTCGACTCGCGTGTGGGATGATGGACGATATAGATGTTGTGATGAATATTATTTTTTGTTGGTTGGTTGGTTGGTTGATTGATCTTTTACGGAGCACCAGCACTGTTAGGCTATTTAGCGCCATACAAAAGGTTATATGTTTGATCATTTAAAAGTGGTAAAAGACTGTTTCGTATCGACCAGCGACACGAAACCAAACAGTTGAAAGTAAAACGATAAGATGGTAACGGTGGTAAATAAATAAAGCTTCCCGATCAACGGGGAATGTAAATGGTATATGATAATAAAGACAGATGAAAGGTAATTAAAATTTAGGGACGGTATATATAGCACATTAAACTGCACAAGGTGATAGCATAAAAGCTATAGCTTGTAATAAATGTTTACTTCCTTCAGGAATTCTGTAATACAAGACACGCTCACTGTATCAAAGAGCTCCCTAATGTCATACACATTGTAATACTGATCGCGCGTAGGTTGGAGGTCGAAACACTCCAACATAAAGTGCTTAACGGTGAATGGTTCATTGCAAGAAATGCACTCTGGTGGGTCTTCTCCTTTTTAGTATGTACGAGTGGGTAATATACGTATGACCAATTCGAATTCTTGCAATGACTACCTCCTCCCTACTGACGTTTCTGTACGGAGTCCATTCTCCTAGGGCTGGCTTGATGGCATGAAGTTTGTTATTCACGGCATCATTATAGGATGTCTGCCATTTCTGTCGTAAACATTCTTTGATACTAGGTTTAAAATTAGTATACGGTATTTTAAAATCAGATATTATTATTATTATTATTATTTTTTTTTTGTAATGTATGGGATAGTCTATTTTGTGAGGTTTATCTCCTTCTCTTACATTTTAAGCCAACACAGGGTGTTTGGATAGTGAGTATGATTTAATGGATGGTATAGTGGGTGTAATGGATAGTATTTGGTGGTGTAAGAGATAGATATTTGTTAGATTTCATCTCTTTCTCTTATATTTTAAGCTAACACAGGGCGTTTGGATAGTGAGTATGATATAATGGATGATATAGTGGGTGTAATGGATAGTATTTTTGTGCTGTAAAGGATAGATATTTTGTGAGATTTCATCTCCTCTTACATTCTAAGCGAACACAAGGCATTTTGGATAGTGAGTATGACATGTTTGATAGCATAGTGGTGTGATGGATAATATTTTTGTGATGTAAGGAATAGTCTATTTTGTGGGATTTTATCTCCTTCTCTTACAGTTTAAGCTAACACAGTTCGTTTGGATAGTGAGTATGGTATAATAGATGGTATAGTGGGGTGTATTGGATAGTATTTTTGTGGTGTAAGGGATAGATATTTTGTGAGATTTCATCTTCTCTTACATTCAAAGCGAACACAAGGCATTTTTAGTTTTATTTCTTAACAAAAACTTATCCCTAAACACAAAAATAGTGATTGTGTGTGTGTGTGTGTGTGTGTACGTTTGTGTGTGTGTACGTGTGCTTGTTTTCTCCCTTAGCAAAAAAATGATCCCTAAACACACAAAATTTGTGATTGTGTGTATTTGTTTTTGTTTTTGTTTGTACGTGTGCGTGCGCGTACGTTTGTGTGTGTGTGTATGTGTTTGTTTTTGTTTGTGTGTGTTTGTTATTTCCGTTAACAAAAAGCCCTTGTCCCTGCTCACTGTGTTTGTTTTGTGTGAATGTGGAGTAGTGTGACTTTAACCACTAACTCTTTTGCTGAGGTGATTGTAGGTAATGGTGTGTTTTGTAGATAAAAAAATTTCCTTCTCCACAATGTATTGATAGTAAATAACGTGGATTTTGTTAGTATGAGTGTGTTATTTTGTATAAAAATTTATTTTAGATTAGCACTCTCATCTCTATGTTTGGTAGGTGATTCTATGACTATAAAGTCCCGCCTCCGCCAGGCGTTATAGATTTTTTTCCGCTGTCACAGTTTTGCCCGACTGAGGTCAGCCCCTTGCAACATTGTTGCCGATGTCCAGTAGCGTGATGTCACCCCATCTGTTCCATTCCTATTGTCCCTATACAGACTCAATACACTATATATAAAAGTTATAACGCTTGGCGGGGCGGGTAAGTTTAGCTAGTTCAGCGGTGAAACTATACGAATAAAACAATGCTTGGCGGGGCGGGACATAAAACTTGATATAACGCTTGGCGGGGCGGAACATATCACTTTATAGAACGCCTGGCGGACATTGTTGCCAATGTCCAGTACCGTGACGTCATCCATCTGTTCCATTCCTATTGTCCTTATACAAACCCACAATTTTTTTTTACGCTAGACAGTCCAAACATTTTTTGAAGCTAGACAGTCCCAATCCCTTGTCCCTATACATCCCATGTTAAATTTGCCCATGATAAATTGCTCTTGACGCCAGGGTGCAACCCCCTGTTTTAACATAAAAGTCCCATTGACGCTAGGGTATCCCAATCCCTTGTCGCTATGTTCAATTCCCCATTCACTCCATGCTAAATTTCCCCATGTTAAATTCCCCTTGAAGCTACGATACAACCCCCCACATTTAACACTAAAGTCCCCTTGTCCGTATAGCGACCTAATATTCCCATGTTAAATTCACGTTGTCCGTTATCATACTCAGGGTTTTGTCCATATTAAATTCCCATTGTCCGTAAAGTTTCCCAGGCCCTTTTTGACTGGGATTTCCATTGTCCGTATAAATCTTGTCCGTATTGTGGCCCAGGGGGTTTTGTCATGGTAATTCCCATTGTCCGTATAGCGGATATAAAATTCCCATGTTAAATTCCCATAGACCCTATAGTGGATATACCATTCACTCCATGTTAAATTTCCCATGTTAAATTCTCCTTGACGCCAATTTTGATATACCCATTTTTAACATTAAGGTCCCCTTGACACTAAAGTGGCTCAGTATAGTACTCATACAAAACAAAGATAAAGGAGATAAAAAGGTGAAACGAAGTCACGTTATTGATATACACAACACTCTTTTTTGAAGTCCATGTCATTCTTATCCAGAACATCATCACGTGACACATCCCAATGAGAGTGGGCTGTCTTCATTTGTCGCCATTTACAAGATGCAAGAGGCTGCACAGGATCTACAACAGTAGTACGGCAAGAGAGTGTTACGGTTGTGAGACCGTACATACGTGCGTACGCCTTGGATAGGTTAGAGTCATTTAAAGTACTGTGTGTGGTACCGAATCCGTATTTCTTGAGCACCTTTTTTTCTTTTTTTTTTTTGTTGAGGTTAGTTATCAACCATTGCTGCGTGTTTTCAATAGGCTTGTTTGGCGTAAAAAAAGTTTCCATTAATGACGTAATTTCTTTTACGATAATGTAATCCAATACAAACACTTTTAATGCTGCCTTTAATGTATATATATATATATATATATATATATATATATATATATATATATATATATATATATATATATATATATATATATAAGCCTCTAGTTTATGCAAGCATATATGACGAATATCAAAAACCATAAACAATGATAAGAAGCGGTTAGAAATAATAGAACAAAGGGTCAAAATGACTTTAAGTCCAAGCATGCCAGTAACTTTTACCTCCTAGACTCCTCAGTGAGGCTATAAATTACACGTTAAACCTCTTGACATGTCCAAAATCTTGACACACGATATGAAAGGGAATATTCACTAGCCTTTGATTAAGAAACAGCGAAATGGAGTGTAATAATTGTATTTTTCAGTTGACCGATATTACAACAGCTTTGTGACCCAACGTTAACAAGACCATTAATCTAAGCTATTATAGCCTATTGCCTTCACTGGTGTAACCTATATCCTATAATTATAAACAATTACTGTTTTATTAATAACTCATAAATAACACAGAAGTCAACAACTTTGCTCAAAAGTCTGTTAAAGTCATATACTTCTCTAAAGATGAGACCATCAACGATTAATGTGCAACTTAACCTACGTGCTTTCGTCACCTATTCCTGAAAATAGCAATATCAATCTTTTGCCGTTGACTGGAGTTGGACATGCAATGATTTTGCTACACGATGAATAAAAAAAGGCCCCAAACGGACCTGGTAATGCACAGCTGGGACGAAGTCAAACTAATAGAAACCAATAGTTCAGGGGAGCTTTTTGCTTCATTTAGTTTTAACGGCACATGTAACACAATACTGGCAATATTAATGGGGTACGACATGGCCTGAAATGGAACTGTATGGGCTCAATAGATATCAACATTAATGCCGTCATTTTCAAATGATATGTTATGCAAAGATGAAGAAGTTAAACTTTGGTTTAAACTAAAAAAGATATCATCGCAACGCAAGTGTATTTATATTACTCAAAATTTATTTCAACAAAATAATGCGCATCGTACCGTCAGTCTCAGTACTCATTATGTGGTGTTGTTTAAAAGTCCCCGAGGTAAATATCAAATCCAGGGATTGGCTAAACAGTTAGAAACACCCTAACCAAATTATGCTTATGATGGTGACACTCATTTGCCTCATACGCAAAATCAACTGATCCCAGATTATCTGAGATTTGTTAAGAATTTGTTTCCCAATTGTTGCTAAGGAGGAGGTCCAGTGATTTTACACGTTGCCTTCCTCATTATCCTGTGTGTATGAAAAACAAAACTACAAAACCAGCATTCACCTCCGTCCTCTCTGACTTTAATATAGTTTCCTTTCAATCTCATCCTTCTGCAACTCTGATTCGAGCACAGCATGCCGACGGTCGCGAAAAAAAAGCATAAGCGCGTTTTCATTTGTCAGAAGTGTCGTGATCGTATTCTTTGACGGTACTTCAATTACTACAAGGAATCATTCACACTCTTCATCAAACGCAACCTTTAATTTTATTTTTGTTGGGGGCGGGGGGAGGGGGGGGGTGAAAAAAGAATAAAGTGGTCTTGACACAGCTGTCCAATCAAGAACTGATCCCCAAACAAAGAAACACTTTATCCTGAAACCACGTGGAAGTGGATTTTTTTTTTTTTTTTTTAAAAAAGAAATAGGTATTCGTTTGCTTCTACGATGTGATCCGAATACGGTAGCTAAAGCAAAAGAAAGAAAACTCCAAAACCCAAATCCAAGGAACCATTTTTAAAACTACCATTCCTCTCGAGGACATACAGTCTCCCAATATTAAACCTATGTACTTTTTAACACTGAATTCACATTACCTCATTTCAAAATGGCGTCCGTAATGTTAATTCCAGTGAGGCCGAATAGCACCATCTGAGGCCATTTCGTTTCCCATAAGTACTTTTGGCTATAACCCCTTTCGAGGAAATGAGAACCAAGTGCCTTTCCCCAGGATACACCGAGGCAGCTGACCAGCGCCGGCTTGGACCAGTATCCGAAACTGACAGAAGCATTTTTGTATACCTCCAGAAAATAATATTAGTCAGAGAGGGGTGTGTAGTAACTATACTCGATTGAACTAGGAGAAGCACAAACCCAATATCATGGTCTAACTAATAATTTGGAATGACAAAATATCAAAAACTACACTCTATGTAAATACGATTTGTCCTATTACACGTTTTTCAATTAAATGATTTCCAAATATCGAGATTATCCAAAAATATTTTATTTTAAAAATTTGTTTGGAAGGATGTTCTTTTAGCATGGGCAGAATTTATGACAATACAAAAAGATAGAAACTTTCTTGAAATTTCACAGGAGGGTGTCTGGAAAGATAACAGTATAACATAACGATTAACGAAAGACCAGTTTTGTATCGATCATGGCTGTCGATGGGGTTAAAATTGATATATCATTTTTTTACATGAGCAAGGTTATTACTTATCAAATGAAGGGTTTTGTGATCTATCAGATTTGTCACTCCAGATTACACAATACTATGGTATTATAAGTGTAATCAGACTATATTTAAAAAAAACACAAAAAAACCCCAAAACAAACTAAATTTGCAACATGAGATAAATGTGCACCCTTTTCCCCCGAAGAATATTGAAGTTCTACTCCGGAAGCAAAAAGGATGCAAAGAGATATGTAATAGTTTAATAAGATCACTATTACAGTGTCCTAAAGCTCAAGAAGCCTTTTCTTTTAATTTAAATTCACCATTCCAAAAGACAAGAATTGGTGGAATAAGGTATATTCAATTCCCTATAAAATTACCTTGAATAAATAAATATGGTGACTCCAGTTTAAAATCAACCATAAAATACTGATTACATAGAGTTTAGTTTTTTATATTCAAAATTGGTTTTGTAGCTGATAAAGGGTGTTCTTTCTGTAATAGTGAGGAATAAACGATGAAACATTTATTTTGCAACAGTGTGGTTGTGAAACCTTTTTGGGGTCTGGTTTTACATTTTTCGTAGAACGGAGATTGGAATTTAGAAACTTCTGAAAATTTTATTTTATTTGGAGATTTAAATGAATCTTACCGATACAATTTTGCAAACCTAATATTATCACTAACAAAATATATTATATTTAGATCGAAAATTCAAAACAAAAATCCAAACCTGTAAGAGCTCTACTTTGATTTGATATTTCATTTTAAATTTGAAGCTAATAAGTCTGACCTTGGAGATCCAAAAGTACAAAATTTATTTACCAAATGGAATCATATGAAAATGTTTTTATAGGGGAATAGAATAGTAGCTATGAAAGTGGAACAATGTGATCAATGAATGAAGTGTTGAACCCGAGAAAATAGCCCTTTTTCTCTCCCTCTTTCTCGTATGTGTATGGGGCAGGCATGCACATTATATACAATGTGTGTATAAATGAATGTGTATATATGCGTATACGAGTTTTTTTGTACATAAGTATGAGTGTGTGTGTGTGTGTGTGTGTGTGATTTGAATTTTTAACGTAGCTTTAACAATTTTTCAGTCATATTGCTACGATGTCTGGAGTGTGGCAGTTCATAGTGATGTCTAGCACTCGGGCATTATGCCGCAGACATGTAGCATCATGTCCCACCCAGTCACATTATCCTGATACCAGGCCGATCAGTTCTACCGCTACCTCTTAATGCTGAGCGCCTAGCGAGGCAGCTGTTAGTATCATTTTTATAAGTCTTTGGTATGACTCGATCGGGGATCGAACCCGCGACCTTAATAACAAGCTTTTAAGGTAACTTATTAACAACCAAATGCTTGTAGCCATGTATGCAAGACTATGTTTATCTGCTTATTATCTAGTTGTAATTGATGCTATTCGTTAGAATAGATGATCGATGCAACTTTTTTCATCTCTTTCTCTGTTGTTTTTCTTTATTATATATATATATATATATATATATATATATATATATATATATATATATATATATATATATATATATATATATATATGAGATTTATTAACCAAGTGCGTGGCCTTACTTTGGATGTTGACCACCAAAACAGTATTCTAAAAGCCACATTTACATACAGTGTAATTGATTTTGAAATGAGAAAATCGTTACACAGATTTTAGTAGCCATGACTGTCATTTATCTTAACTCAAATGTCAAGATGTTAGAAGGAACCAGTTAAGTGCTGTTGAATTAAACTATCCTTTCAAGATAAAATTAGTCTGAACAGTATAAGTATGAATCTGTACCCAAACCTACATTGAATTAACTAGATGAACAATATAACATACAGAATATTTAAATCTGTAAATTTGCACCCCCTCCCTACTGATGCCCATGGCATATACAACCCCGTCTGCAGCAACTGACACACAACCGTCTTGGTAATATTGCGTGCGTGATGACTTGTTTGGACTGTTGTCATCTTGAGGATGTTTTCAGTTATTTTTATTGGTTCCATTAACATGCCAAATGAATGAACAAAACCTTTTCAATTTTATTAACGTCAGAACCTTGCTTGCAATTTGTCAGTTTTGAATCAAGGCACTTTTATTTCTTATTTCATTTCCATTTTAGTTTGTTTAAATTTTTTATTTGTATATTTCTGTTTTCCAAATTTCAGCTATGATTCAATTCCTATCAATGACTAATGTGATTGTACGTATGCATGTATGTATGTTTACATGTATGTTGGCGTGTTTTGAATGTATTAATGCTCATACCTACAACGTTCCCCCTTTTGTTTATAGGTAAGAATGCGTTTGTTACTAAGAATGTTGAGTTCTTGGTTTGTTAAAATTTGTTGTAAATTTGTGTAAATGTTTCTCATTTGTTTTGAAAATTTTGTAATTATTGTTTGTAATATTCAAAAGTTATATTCTTAAACTTTGCATGTTTGTACAAAATTTTTATTATTTTGCGGTTTTTAAAAGTTTTGAATTGTCTCCACGAATTTTGTACATTTTAAATTACTAAATGGTTCGTAGAATTTAAAAACGGTATTTTATCTTTTTAAATAATTCTTTCACAATTTTTGACCATATTTGCCAAAAATTTAAAAAAAAAAAAAACGCTGATATTTTGTTTTTACATTATTTCAGTCTCTGGTTAATTTTGATTAAATTAATTTTTGATACTGCTTTTAGTTTAAGCCATTTTAATAAACTATTGAGGATTTTATGTCTCTGCTAAATTGCATATTAGTTTTGTAATTTAAGTTAATTTAAGTCCATACCGTTTTAATGAAAGATTCCAATAATCTTTTAGCCCTTGCTAAGATCCAATTCAGTTTTGTAATTGTAATATTACTTTTAGGTTAGGCTATTTGGTTGCTTCTGTAAATTCCATATCAGTTCAGGAATTTTAATGCGATTTTAGTCTAGGCCATAATGTTCGCTTACTATTCTGGATTACAATCAGTCTCAGGTAAATTCCATGTCAGTTTCCACATTTAGAATTACTTATAGTCTTAGCTATGTAAACAAATATTTTTTGTTGCTCTCTTCACTTAATTTTGTGCCCGATTCAAAATTTTGGTATTACTTTTAGTCTATGCCATTTCTGGCATGTTATGGAGTTTTGTTAAGTTGTTGCTAAATTTTCCAAAAGTAGTAATATGTTTAGTCCACACCATTTAAAAAATAGTCCTAAGTTTTAAAATTCTCCATAAAATTTAATTTCTGTGAGAGAATTTTAGTATGAAATTTAGTGGAGGCCATATATTTAATATTCCAGATTTGCAAGTCCAAAATAAATTCCTTTTCAGTTTTGTAATTTTAACATTACTTTAAGCCTAGACTATATTATTAAAATATTCTGGATTTAATTTAGTCCATGTTATTTTTGTAATTTTATTATTATTTGAAGTCTAGCCATTTTAATAAATTATTCTTATTTTTATTTCTGGTCTCCGCTACATTTCATATCAGTTTAAGAATTTTAGTACAAATTTTGGTTTAGGCCAATGCTTGCCATTTGATCTAAGGATTAATGATGGTCAGTATACATGGGTTCTGGTCAGTAAGACATTTTTTGTTGTTCAGCATATGTGGGAATTGGTCAGTCCCAATGAGTGTTGATCAGTAAGAATGTGTGTTCGATTAAATGTTAAATTCCTATAGATTCCCAGGTTGGCCCACAATGTTAATTTTCCATAGGGCTCCAAAGCGTTTCCAATTTTAAATTCTCATACTGCTCCAAAGTGTCACCCAGAGTTAAATTCCCATGTTTTCCCATACTGTCCCACAATTTTAAATTCTTTTGTGCACAGAGTAGCTCACACTCAGATATTATCCACATCTTCAGAGTGCCCCCAATGTTAAATCATATGCATGTATTCAGCGTAAAATTTTCTTGTCCACGTAGTATCATTTTTTCAAAATAGATGCATAATGTAAAATTTTCCATGTCTGTATTGGGTATTCATCCCCTTACATTCCCCTACAACTATACTCAACATATGTCTATTTATCAAAAGTACTGCACATTTGATTCCAAATGAAAACCTAGTTTTTGTTTAAGTTTTATCAAAATTCAATTGTTTAGAATTTATCATACCCCTTTGATCATAACATCATGTATTTATGTGATATGACTTGAAATAAGAACAGCAAAAACAATACATTGTAATAAATTCTAACAACATAGGTTACATATGGTAATTACAAATATATAAACAGTTAATAAACATCCACTAGAATTTATTTTGTTATTAGTTTCTGCACCAAAAAATAATAAAGTCCAAATTATTCAAATACATGTATGAACTGATCCTTACACATAGTTGTAAAGCCAAGGTCGCTCACCACTGGTCTTAATACATGACTATTATGGTGGAAAGACATGTATCTGTCACTCCTGTACATTTATACAATTACTTCTAAATAGTTTTGAAATGTTTTGGATTTTGAAAATATTTATGGGTTAAGAAACTGACATTTGTTTGCTGAATATTCAAACAACCCCTTAAATCCAACACACCAATTTGTAACAAAGCTATTTTCTTACACAACTATATGTTAGGCAGATTAGTAATAACACAATATTCAAGATGTCCACTGTGGTTAATGTATTTGATGTCTGTGGTGCACCATTTTCATTTTGGACAAACCAGATGTTATAAGAAGTCTTTTCCATGAAAACCCCATGTCAATGCAACCATCTGTTCAAGAAAAATAGCTATCAAACTTTAAATGTTTTAGTATTTTTAAAAACTGATTGCTTCTATTTAGTCACTGAAGGCCATGTGGGCCGTGTATTTCAGACCCCTGATCTATAGATTGGAAAGGGAAATAACTCTTACTGTATTTCCTCTGGTTACTTTCATGCGCAAACCAGAAGTTCTGATTTAGTTAATTTTTTGGTCTCACTTCCTACAAAGAGTTTTGGACATTAATTTTGAATGCATCATATTTCATTAAGTGAAGAAAGAACCTACATTTTATTGTCTTTTTTGATATTTTATCTCTTTTTTTAAAAAAAAATCACTTTGAAACAGGTCATTCAAGTCTTTCTCTGATGTTGTTTCTATGCATACCTGTCAACTCTCATGCTGGGAGAACAAAAACAGTAATTTTGGGGGTTGTTCCACGCCTACCTCCTGATTTCATAATATCTCCCGATTTTTGCAGAGAACTCCCAATTATTACATTATATCTGTCGATTTTTATTTTTCCTAAAAAATCCTACATAAATAGAGCATGTGCAATCCACAGAAGCCATGTTCTATTTTATCACCTGTGAATGTTGTTATAACAAAATAATTATTATCACACTGCAAAGAATTTTTTCATAAGTAAATAGAATGTTGAGTTTAAACATTATTCATTAAAACTTATAAATTTTTCTACAACAATACTAAAATTAGAAAATAACCCATAAAAAATGAACCACAAAAATATAATTGTCAGCAATTAGTTTCAATCCTAAAAATGATCATTGTGAATGCTGTATCATCTCATTTCCCACCAAAGAAACTTACATGAGTGAACACCTGGCATTACACCAGTCCACAGAATAAATGGGTCATCCTAGTTGTTTCAGAGGGGCTTTAGATTTCATTCATTGAGCAACCTCCCCTTTTGCCCCCCTCCTTCATGATGGTGATCCCAACCAATCCAGAGAATGTGGAGTTTCTGCACAAGGAGATTTGCACTTTCTTTGAGGAGTGGACAGCAGGGACAGTTCATTGGCCCACACTATTCTTAATGCTAAAAGCCAATGGAAAGCTTGTAAGACTTTCCATCAAGAAGGATGTTTGCTATCAGTCATAATTTGACTGGCTCAGTGCTTTCATATCCCAATTCATCTTCATTTCCTCAAGTCCCTTTGCTTAGAAAGGAACTGTATACCAGTTCATGCATCCACATGTAGATTCAACTTTAGCCCATGGGCTGTCACGAAGACTGAGTTGTCATCTAATCCAGATCAATCTCTTCAACTGCAGCATATCTGAGTGACATACTTCAGAAGCATATGACAAGTCATACCTATTGCAGGACATGAATGGCCTTCTCTCCATTTTCTCTTTGCTTGGATTTCTTATGAACTGGAAAATAAAATCTAATCTCACTCTATTAGGGCATTTCATCCATTTTAGTAATGAATTTTTACTGATCTCAACCTTGTTCACCTACTCCAATGCACATTGTCAAGCTCTCAATATTGATTTCCATCAGGGAGTGGTTTCTGTGAGAGAGGTTTGCATCAGGAAAGGGCCCTTCACGTTAGCTCTCTGGAATTTGAGGTCATAATAAGCACCCTTCATGCCTAGAAAATCAGCTTGTATGAAGATATTCCTTGACAACTTGGTAATGGTGACCCACCTGCCTCAAACATTGGAGGTGGAACCAAATAACCTGACCTCAGCCTCCCAGTCTGGACTTTTTGAGATGGTGGTACCAGCACAAGATTATGGACCAGAACAGAAACATTCCAAGCAGGCTCAGTGACCTAGCCAACTCACTGTTGTGGGTAGTCCATACTATCCAAAGTGAATGGTTCCTTCACCCATCAATCTTTCACTGAATGGATCTCTTTGCGATGATGTGGAGTGACAAATTGCCTATCGTTTTCTCTTGGGTTTGGTACTTTCCAATAGAAAATGTACATTTTATTCATATCATTGAGTGAACACGTATTAATGCACATCAAATGTACACCATATATTATATGTTAACTGTATTTCAATCCTCTGTTTGCATATTAGTTGGCAAGCTCTTCTGTGAGGGAAACAAAATTTCATGCATTGCTGGTTACTTCTCTTGACTGTTAGATTTTGCCATCTAACTCCATTCATGATGTCTGACTGTTAGCTAAGCACTGGCCTTGACACCACATAATGACAGCTTCACAGAATGCAGTCCTGGTTGAACAAGACTAGACATTCTACTGAATGACAAACTTGCCACTTAACTATCAAACACATGCTAAACATTTTTATCAGAACTCCCAACAACAAACAACAACAAAAGAAAACATTCTGTGTTCATGCAAATATTGCAAATATTCATGCAAATATTGAAATAAGTTTAATCAGTCAACATGCAACAAAGAAAAGTAAATTCTTAAAATTAATGCACTGTGCAAGAAGATGGATAATAATATCCATGATCCTTCTGCTTTATTTTGCAGGACTGTTAACATATTGCTTGTGCATTAGCCGGTATCTGAAAAAATGTCCGCACCTGACCCAGAAACAGAACACTGAACTAAATTAAATACACAGATATACCAGTCAACTTTTAAAAAGCCAAGCAGGGACACTGAACAAAAACGTAGGGAGACTGGTACCTAAAATTGGGAGGTTTTTCATGGTATTTATTAAGCCTCATTTTCACTAAATATTGATTGATCTTTTGGGTCTAATAAGTGTGAAATTCTCAAGGAAACGTTCTGTTTCTCCCTGTGATGTGCCTTATTTTCCCCCAGGATGTACCCTCTTTTCATATTCTGGTCAGCTGTGGCCAAACTGAACAACAGTTAAAGGTTAAGTCTTAAGTAAACAAGCAAGAAAGCCAGTGTGGCTAATTAACAGTTAATCATTATCACTGCAATTATCTTGTAAAAAGGACTGGCCCTCCAAAATAATTCAAAGAAACAATGTTCTGCAGTGTGTGTTATGTAAGCACCAGCAATTTAATTTAAATTTTTCTTCTTTACTTTTTAAAGAATGTATTTATCAAACATTCACTAAAGTTTAAAGCAGTCTGAAAAGCCTCATATTAAATATTCAAAAGAAACATCAAACTGTGAATGTGAATATAGAGGATATTTGTTTGGATTGATTGGATATATTGCACTGAGTGGTAACAAACTCACTATTTTCATGCATGGCAAAGCCATAAGCTAAAATACTATAGTTTTTTTAACTACAAAATGAAATATATCCATTCACTCCAGTGAATTAGCAAAATTATTTCTATATAAAAATCCACTAATTCCCAGGTTTTCATAAAATAAAATACAGACATCTATTTCCATGTTCAAATGTCATTTTATTCAACTTCATCACTGTAAATGACAAACTAGAAAACACTTATTTAAAACCTAAGATGATTAATCTGATTGTGAAACCAAAATTATTTTCATCTTTAAAAACATTAGAATGTAGATGATGGGCAGTTTATTTCTTATCAACAAAGAGAAGGAAAGACTTCGCAAATGTTTACTGGACTCCCATGTGTGTATGAACCAAGAGAACGATAGCCTTCGTAAGCATCTGCACCAGGACCTCCAAGGAATCAACATTTTCTTCCATGATTATGTCATAAGAAATCAACTAAAGGCATGTGCTCTTTAAAATCAAAAGTAATTACCATTCAGGATATTGTTTGGCAGATGCAATTCTTTATATTGTTTAGAACAGTTCAGTTAAGCAGTATAAATTAACTAAACCAAATGTGTATACAAATTTACATGAAACAAATCAGCATCTTGATTAAATCTAAAACTGTAGAACACAATGACATGCAGTTACAATTGGATACTTATTTTAAAAAAATCGAAGTACTTAGAGTACCTATGGCTTCTTGATTCTGTAAAATACGTGTATAGTACAATGAACAGGATTAAATGGATGGCTGTAAACTGAAAAAAAAGTTTAACCACAGCTCTAGTACATAAAATCTGTAACAGATGCATTCTTCTCTTCTCTTTTTGTCCGATCTGAAAACTGATCAAACAATTTCTAAAAAACATTCTGAGAAATATTTAAGCAATTACCTTTTTAAGAACATTTTTTAAAAAAAAATGATGTATTATTTTAAGTATACAGAAGCTGTTAAACTATCCACTCTAAGTCGAATCAATTCCTAAGGATCAGAATATGAGTTATGTCCCTTCAAGGCCAAAAGGCCAATAAAGCCAACATAATAAACAGCCTATCATCAGAAATACCAACTATTCTTAGCAAGAAAGAGTAGACAGCATGTCATAGGCTTTGGAGGAATAAAATCTCTTGAAGCCAAAAAATGTAAAATGAAAAAAAAAAAGATTTAATTTCACAAACAGTAGGTTTTAATTGTCACAGACAATACTGGTCCCTTTTTGATCTTTAAGTAATGTCAGCAACTGCAGAAGGCAACATGTAGAGCAGATCTGTTGAATCTGTTAAATCCACATAAAGTAGTTCAGTACTGTATGAAGACTGTGGATACTCTGAGATCAGACAATGGCATACTGCTCATAAAGCAGGTCACGGATTGCAAAATAATCCTCACTAATCACGCCTTCCAGCTGAATCCGACCAGCTTCATTCTGAAAGAACAAGTTACAAATAGTAAATATAAGTGTTTACCATTAAACTGTTGCCATTTCACATCACAAAACTGCCTATTTGCTCTACAAAATTTAACATTGAGAGATTGAATGAATAATCTGTTTATACCCTGTGATGGGTCATAAAATTAAACTAAAGTTTATAAAAAATGTTGAATATTTTTGAGTCCACTCAATTTTTAAAATTATCCTTGGTCATATTCCTGAAAATTTTTGTCAAAAACTGTGAAATTGCCGTGTAATTTTTTTGCTTAAATACCAAGATATGCACAGTTGAGAAATTATTACACATGAGATAGCAGCAATAATAGTCTAAAGATGGCCACTGTGGTGGCCATATTGGATGTCTCAGAGCACAATTAATTACTATGGACTAACTACATGTATATATCATAAAAGGTCTTTTTAGTGAAAACCTCATTTTAATATGACCATCCGTTCAGAAGTAGATATACCAAGATTTTCAAGAAGCTGCCATGAGGACCATACTGGATGTCAGATTGGTACCATTTCATTCGAGATTGACCAAGACATTACAATAAGTCTAGTAGTTAAAATCCCATATTAATATGACCATCTGTTCAAAAGATAGTGTATTAAGATTTTGAAAATGGCCACCATGTTGGCCATATTGGATGTCCATGACTTTTTATTTAGGACCAACTAGAACTTGGGCTGAATGTGTGTGTAAAATATCAGAACAATAATATACTTGTGGTAATGGATGCCATGATGGGCTATTATCAGCAGAACTTAAAATTCACGTGAATAGTTCTAAACAGCAAAGAGCAAATCTGGGCTACTCATCTGATATGTCTCCCATTGAGATATCTTGAGCAGTTTTTGAACTAGGTTTCAGAAAAGAAGGTGTGAATAAAACTGGATGGACATAATGGCAAAAATATAAACAATATTAAAACTGAAGAATTCAAAATGGTAGAACTCATATCATGAATCTGATGAGTATATTAAGTTTTAAAGAGATATTTTGAACAATTTTAGATATGTGCTTCAGAAAATAAAGTGTGTAATCAATGGATGGATGGAACAACAAATTGAAAAAACCCCCCAGCAAAAGGTACATCGAGATTACAAGTCTAATATATCCAAGTCATAAACTAATTTCAGATCCCATGAAGCTCAATGGCTTCTTACTATTGCTCAACTTGATGCAATCATGATTTTTCTTTACAATTTCATATGGGACCATAAGAAATACTTAAATCAACAATGACATGATGTCCAATAAACATAATTCTTGCCTTTTCTGCCTTTTTAAAAGAATCTGAATATTCCTTTTAACTTGTGTGGTTATTGTTTAAACATGTTAAGAGGCTTATTGTACCCTTTGCCTTGAACATGTTTTCATTTCTGGATGCCAGTTACAGAAAATGCTGATGGCAACAGCTTGATCATACAAATGTTTTGCATGAAATATATGGGCAGTTCAAAGCATCTAAGTTACTCCAGGTTCCCTGACCAACTGCACTGAATCTAATATGGAACCTGAATCCATATCAAACATTGACAAATCAGTATCTGGATTTGACTGTACTGGTCATACGTTCATAATTTTTACCATTATTCTGTAAGTCTGTAATTTAAGTCTTTATGGTAAGATTTATGGGTAAATCATAAAGACTGGCAGGTCTAGAACTGGGAAGCATAAGTGTACCATATTCCTTCCCTGTACTTCAAACAACTATTATGATAAAATCAGAGGCACAGGAAACTTGAAAATAATAATCTGTGACCTTGACCCCAACTGTGGAACAAAATACATCTATACAAGAGTATACCAATCTCCATCCATTGATTATAAATAGCTCTTAAACTGATAAGCAGAAGAACTAATGTAACTGTAAACTAAAATACTGACCTGTGACTTTGACCATGACGATATGAACTCTTAGATATAGAAATATATAAAAAAGTTGTAAAATTATGAAGTGGAATGGAAAGACAGAAAGCTTAAAATAATGAGCCATGACCTTGACCTTCAAGAAAGTATTCCAATTTAGTATTTACATACCTTCTAATGTAAATGTTCAAGTAATCAAAGTTATATATCTCACTCTCAAATAACTCTAAAGTTAAGGAATCAAAAGTAAAGTGTAATGGAAAATAAATATGACCTTTACAATAGGAATCCTAGTGTGGTATACTACACACTTTCTGGTGATGATGTACGAGTACACAAATTTTCATCAAATAATCTCAAATGACTCTAAATTTAGACAGTAGATGGGAAAATGTGATTGAAAACTTAAATGTTGAGCCATGACCTTGAGCTTAAAGATAATGACCTTAATGTGGTATAGGCCACTCTTTCTAGTTATGCTTTATAAGTATATCTAATTTCATCCCTTAATCTCAAATGGCTTTAAAGTTATCAAAAAGAAGGGTGATGAAAACATAATACTTATCCATGGACTTAACCTTAAAGAGTGGACCCACAATTTCTTAAGTGACAAAGCTTTTAGTAATGATATATGTTTATCAAGTTTCATCCCGTAATCTCAAATGGCTTTAAAGTTGTGAGTGGTAGGGAAAAGATGATGGAATATTTAATATTCTGAGCTGTGACCTTGATCATTAAGATATGAAGTTTCATTCCTTAAGCACAAATGGCTTTATAGCAGGAAAATGAAAGTGTGATGGATGGATGGAGATGCGGATAACGTCCCCAAGTGTACAAACTTTCACAGACATACCCTGAAGCCTAGAAACACCAAAAATATGGGTAAATGTCACTGGGCGATAAATAGCAGTTGTCCTTACCCTCTTAACTGCAACTTTATCATTACAGATAAGAGACCCAGCACCAAACTCTGCCTGAATGTTTTGTCCAAGTAGGACTGACTTGAAATCTGAGAGCTTTGGTTCATTTACAAACACTGCTCGATGACCCAAGACCTGAAATTTAGACAAGAATTCTGGAATTATTATAATGTATATTATGTACAGGTGGATTTTGCAATGTAAACTGTCTGTTGCCTCCCTTACATGGACAGGCTCATTTAATGCAGTTTATGATAATTCTGAAATAAATTTAAAGTAACTATACTTAAATAATATACATATCAAGAATAAAGACCAAGGTTCATGTCAGTCAAATAAAAGATCATCTCAAATAAAAGAATGTAAATGCTGTCCTGTACCTATAATAAATCCAAAAATGTTTTATCCTAAAATGTGAGCAATTACTGAATGTCTTATTTAAGTACAACTTCTAAAAAATGGGAGACAGAAAACAAGAGAGATGGATCTAAGAAACTTTACAAGAAAAGATGGAGAGGACTTACCAATTGTGCAGGCAATGCTTCTAGAGAAGGAATTATATCCAGTGAAGTATCTGAAGTGTCTTTATCTGAAGAAAACATCAATATATATTAAGAAAACATATCAAGATTTTAGATTTGCATTTGTATGCATTCATTCTGATTCCAACTTGTATGTTAAATATTAAATTTTACTCTTTGAATGTAAATTTGCAAGGGGTTTCCAACAAGGTAAACTCTCATTCTAATGACAAATGAAGCAATGGAACAAGAGGCCCAAGTGGACCTGACATTACTCCCTTTTCTGACTTCTGAATAATGACCAAATGCAAGAGCAGATGGCCAAAATATATGGGTCAGCAGGATGCCTTCTGAAGAAATTTCTCCCAATATTGTCGATTGCACGTTGTGAAGAAAATGAAAGGGTTCTCCTCTCTCTCTCTCTCTCTCTTTCTCTCTCTCTCTCTCTATATATATATATGATGGCATAACATCATAACATCATTTATTTAATATTCAACGGCTTGAAATATGCCAGGAAGCTTTATGTTAAACTTGGTTAAATTATATCCTGCAAAAAGTGATGAGATAAGGTTGTTTCAGTGTTTTCTTTTGTTAATATAAGGAGTCATATTTAATGGCAGATCAACATCATCTGTATAAAACTGAAAACCCCAAATGGTAGGGTGCTTTCTACAGTATCAGCTTTTGTCAAATTCTGTTCAATGGTTATGAGAAACAGTAGTTTGAGGGATTTTCTAATTTTAGTAATAATTACAGTATTTGATGCTTTGATCAGTTTAATAAGTACAAATGTGAAAGTGTCAGGCAGATCCAGGTGTTTTGCATATGTTTTTATGCTCTGTAACTTTCTTAAGCTGACACAAAAATGATCTTGTCCTCTGACCCCAAAAATCAATAGGCCTCTTCTATGCCTTAAGTGCAAGCTGTCCACAAACAAGGTATGTGATCAAAAACCAAAGTTATTATGCAAAAACTATTTTCTTCTTTTTGTCACCATGACTCTGACCTTTACATCTTCTGACCCCCAAAATGATAGGTTCTGCCTAACCACATATGTAAGCCATCCACAAAGTTTGGTACAGGTCTGTGATAAAAAACTAATGTTATTGTGCAGAGATCATTTATCTTCCTTCAGAAAGTGACCATGACCTCTGACCACTTGACCCCAAAACAGGTAAGGTTTTTCCTACTCCAAGCTCAAGCTATTCACAATGTTTGTTAAATAGAAACAATGAAGAAGTGTTACTGTGCAGAAACCATATTTCTTCTTTCACTTACACTGTCCTTTGACCTTATGGTTTTATTTTAACTCATGTGCAAGCCATTCACACAGTTTGGAAACTTTAGATGACAATTGAATTATTATGTCGAAAACTAATTTTTATTCAGTCAGTGACTGTGACCTTTGAGTTATTGAGCCTGAAATCAATAGTATTCTTCCTTACCCCAAGTGCATGCCATCCACAAAGTTTGGTAACTGTGGATGGAGGATAACTATTATGCAAAACTAGAATTACAACAGACAGACAGATGGAGGGATACATGGAAAGCATAACAAAATAATACACTCTGCCTTATGTCAGGCATATAAAAACAAAAGAAATACTCAGTAAACTTTATGTAAATATAAATACTTTACTTAGTCTGATTCACACCACTCTGGTGGCCTAGTGGTTAGAGCATCCACCTTGGATGTGGGATGTCGTGGGTTCAAATCCTGGCCGAGTTATATCAAAGACTTTTAAATATGGTACTAACAGCTGCCTTGCTAGTCTCTCAGCATTAAGAGGTTAGTGTTAGGACTGGTTGTCCTGGTGTCAGGATAATGTGACTGGCTGGGACATAATGCTACATGTCTGCAGCATGATGCACCAGTGATACACATGGCTGCTGTACTGGCCATATTGGATGTTAGATTGGTACCATTTGCATTTTGGACCAACTAGACATTATAAAAAGTGTTACAGTGAATGTAGATATGAGGTGGAGTAGCAATAATGAGATTTTCAAGATGGCAGCCATATTGGATGTAACATCTGCACCTATCTGATTTAGGACCAACAAGACTTTGTACACCACTCCCGCAATAACTCGTGCCCTGATAACTCGCGAATCTGCTTATAATGTGGGGTTGGTCGTGGATCCCATTTTGTTAACTACAAAGTACCAAAAATCTGACTCCTATTTGTGGAACATGAAGAAAATATCAATCAAAACTGGTAACTGAAATCTTGATATATTGCTCATTTTATCATTGAAAATGGTTGATAAGACCTGGAAATTTGAATCAACATTATGAAATTATAAACTTGTAATAAGAAGTCATGTATTTTGTTAAAATGTTTATCCAAACATCGGTCTTGGTACATCATAAATAAAAGTATGCAATGAAATTGAAATCAATGAAATTGTCACTAACACCTGCTTGAGGCAGCACTTTAATAAATAAATACCAATTAAATATGTTTTTTTAATAAAGTAAAATGCATGTTTTAGCTATATCTTTTAGTTGGTTTAGATGTAATGATGATAAATACAATGTGCCCTGTTCTATTAAAACGTGAAATATGTCAATCTACTGTAACAGCTATATCCGTGAGCATTTCTGTGAGAACCTAAGTAAGTGCTGATGGTGTTTTGATACCTAATTTGCATAAGTATTTGTTGTATTGTTGCAGTGAATTAAAAGCCAATCTCCTTGTATTACCACGTTAATTACATCTTTTGAACTCAAAAGTTAAAAGGCATGCAAATCCAACATGCGTAAGAGCTAGTGGCCATGGTCTAGTGTCAAGTCAACACATTTCAAACGATCAATCGAACAGTTACATTTGTTGTTGGAGAACATAATATAATTAAACTACCTTAAATTTGCATACTAATTCACAAATGTGATGAATGATAGCAAGACAACCAGGTGAAAAGAATAATTGATGACGTAAAATTTTGTTTCACAGATATGTTTTATTAATGAAAACTAACTATAGTTTCAGAGTTTGTAGTTAATTTGTGATTCTTGAATTGGCACTCAGAGATTTCCTCACTGATGAGAAGAAGTTTCACTATTACTTGCAATGAAAAATCATTGCATCAATACTTTAAAGAACAATACAAAAAACTGACTTTTTTTTAAAAATAAAAGGAATCTTGTTTGATTGTGAATTTGAATCAGTAATTAGTCTGGTTCCCTGCTCCCACAAAAGCAGAGAGCAAAACAGAGAACATTACGATCAGGGAACCAGACTATTCAACAACATAAAGCAGTGATGTAATACTCAATGTTTTTGTGTACCCATGAAGGTTGTTGAAACGAGTTGGAATAATGTTAATGATTCTCTCAGTGGCAGGATATCCTGAAAATAAAGATCATTTTCACACAAAAATAAATAACTTCATTAGTAAAAGCTCTTTATTGACAATTATTTCCAACATGAGTTTAAAACAAGTATTCAGCCATTAAACAGACCAGTTTGCTACCCCCACCCCCTGTGGTTTTCTCGATGGTCTAGTGAGGATGGAATAATTTCATTTTGTTAAGGAGGTCCCTCAATAACCTGCACCCTCGTGTGGTCTGTGTATCTGGACCCCACTGTGCACGAGTTATGAAGAAGAGGTGTATAAAGTCTTTTAGCGAAACACCCATTTGATTTGACCATTCATTCTGAAGGAGAAGCAATAACAAGATTTTCAAGGTGGCTGCCCTGGTGACTATACTGGATGTCTGAGCAGTACCATTTTCAAGTAGGAAATTTCATGACAATAGTCAAAGTAATTTAAGAGGAGCAGCGATAAGAAACTTGTATCAACAAAAGGGCATCCCATAAACTCTTCTGGTGAATTATCAGTACAGCTAACTAGATTGTTAAGTAAATACAAAATAAATGGAATAAATTAACAAGTTGCAAATAAATAAATACTTACTTGTACTGGTTTCCTTTTCTTTGTTTGCCTTTTCTTCCTCTGCAATTTCTCCATCTTCTGGTTCATACTTTGGACTGGTGTCAATCTTGGCTTCAACCAGATCCAGCTTGCCATCAATCCAGGCTAATTCTGCATCACGAGCCTTGGCAAAATCCAGCGCTGACACAAGGTAATCCTTTAGCTTGACCTGAAAAAATGAGACAGTCAGAATGTGATTCAATATCTAGTCACTGGACTGATATTATTTATTGACCCTTTTTTAAATGAGTATTTGAATTTCAGTTGCTTTTGAAGAAGTAAGGTTAAAATGTCATTTTTGCAGATTTTGCAAGAAATGTAGACATAATTTAATGAAATACACTTCTTTGCTGATACCTTCTCTTCAATTCTGGAAAACAGTTTTTGTCTGTTTAATGACAGACCATTTATACATTTCTGAGGGGAAAAAGGGGCAGGATCAAGTATTTTCTTTCAAACCAGTCTCATTTTTTCTTCTGTCTCAAGATAATTTATTTCTACTAGTATAATGGATATCATAATGGATATCATAATGGATATCATAAGTTCTTTTTCTCTAAAATTCACAGCAAGAATTTTTTCTGCTATTTGTGAACCAGAAATGAAAAAAACCCTGGCCATATCACCCTCCATTAAATAATCAGTTCCTTAGGTACTAGATGGATGGATGTCTTACCATGTTGCCCATAATTGGAGATGTACCACATAGGACTGTTTTTTTTTTACCTTTACCCCAATAATAGGTAATTTTCCAAATGCATATAAATAGGCAATTTGGACATTATTTTGCTTAAGAAAGTTGACCTTTAACAAAAATAATGTTTGGAATAGATGCTTCTATTTACGAGGCTAAAATCATTTTCAGTGAAGATCAGGATCAGCACAAAAACCTTCAGCATCTATTAATTTGCCATACTCCAGCAGGATGTTCATATTGATTGTATCTTCATCATATTACAGCTGAAGCACTTAACAAAAATAGAAGAAAAAAGGCAATTGTTAGCCCTAAAAATAAGTACAGTGAAAACTGTCATGAGCAACCTCTGCCATGAGCAAGCACCTGTCATTTCTGGCCATAATTGTAATGCATGGATTGATTTTATTATTTAAATGCTCTGTTGTGAGCGACCACTTCCTAAACAAGACCAGCTACCACGATGTCTTGACAAAATATGCATTTCGATGACCACATTGTAAAAACGGGGATAAACTCCACCGACTTTATTTAATCCAATGACCGTTTATATGTTGGGAAAAAAAAGAAAAAGAAAAACAAAGAAAAAAGAGGCTGGCTACCAGCATCTAAAATTTTGTAGGTATGCTTATAGTGTTTCATATTTTTTATTGTAACCAGACTAAAGCACCTGTAGAGTATTCCAACACTTAACCTGGTTCATGGTCTTATCATAGCAGGACCATTATAGCTACTGCCAATATGTACGAGTAGGACCCAGTATCTAGCTCTATGAATGACTGTATCGCAAGAACAGAGACAGCCACCACCACTGAACATTATGTAATCATTTGCAACAGCAATCACTTAAATGGTAATTATTGTTCTGAACAAAAACACGCGTGGAAAAAAAAGATTCTGGCAAGAGGTGTGTATATAGTGACAGATGGCACAGTCCATAAACCAGGCTAATGTACATGTCATGAATTTGCCATTGTGCTAAATTAAGGTAGTGGTCTTGTATATTGTTAATCCATATTGCCTGGGGGTCAATAAGGTCTTTGTCTATTAAACCAGCAAGTGAGAATCGTTTGACAGATTCGATTGATAGTGTTAAAGGCTTGTGATGTTTGTTTTTGGGTTTTCCCCCCCCCCCCCAATGTTACAGTGATTACATCCCAGTCACCAAGCTGTTGTCTATTCAAGTTGGTACAGCCGGATTGTAAACTTTGTTTATAGAGTTAATCCCTGTATGTCTTCTTTGAATTAAGCCACTGACTTTTGTCTCTGAGTAAATGATTCTGTTTCTGGACGAGATAACTGTTTCTTTTTATTTCATTAATTGTTAGATATGCATTGCATATGTAGATTTGTCATATTTCCCAAAGCATGTCAAAACTGTCTTTACAGTCGATATTACAACTGAGCAATCATAAAGTTAACACCTAGTACTTTCATAACAACAGAAGAACCTCCAACTAAAATGAGACAAATTTTAATGCTGGAGAAAATAATTATTGTAACTGAAAGAAGTGATAAAGAGCAGACCACTTGCAAAATAGTGGTTTAAATGTTGGTAAAATAAATTTAGGGTGTTATAAAAGGAAAGGAGTAAATCAGCAATGATTTCATATGCTAATACATCTACATGTGATCTTCTAATGTGTCATGTTGTGTGAGAAAATTTGCTAACAATTCCTGCCTCATGTTTATAAATGTCTTCTGATAGAATTCATAATTCAGAGTACTTTGGGTAATGTCAATATGTGTTATATTATGACTTTAGACTGATTCTGAAGCAAAGAAATTACCCGTCCATGACTTAGCCTTGTGTTACGGCCAAATTCGTGGTTACTTCAAAGAGAACCTTGCTACAGGGTGAGAAACTCTGTTTGTTTTGCCATCAGCCATTGATGTCACCAGTTGGCTTTGGCTTAGAGGATGGGAAACATGACATAACAGATCAGTGCTACTACCCCTGACAGTTTTCAAAGAGGCCACCGGTATCCAATCAGAACAAAGATTGTCAAATTTTGGGGTGGGTTTCTCATGCAGCCAGACATTATTCTGTTACATTCATTGGGAAAGAATCAGTGCATGTTTGGACATGGAAAGAGTTGGGAGACACTAGACTGCACTCTCAGAGCAAACTAGGCACTTGAAAAAGTGTGGGAAAGGGAGTTCTAGGAACTTCGGACGAGATTTGGAACAAAGGCTTCTGAGGAAGCTTTACGGGTGGGATAGGATGCCACCCTAAGATTAGAGAGAAGAAAATGTGGAGGGCTGGAGGAATAGGCAGTAGTACAAAGGCGCAGGGCCGGACATGGAAACGAGGGTACCGGAAGTATCGAAAAACAGGGCAGGGAGAACAGAAACAAGGGTACCGGAAATACCAACAAGGAGGGCTGGGAGAATGGAAACAAGGCAGAAGTTACAGATGAGTAACACAGAAGGGATACAGGAAGAAAACGCTCTCACCTTTAATTTTGCATCATGAAATAACTGGCAATTTGAATAGTTCTTGTATTGATTGGAAGCAATTGCACTGAAAATTGTCCTGTAATTATTGA
Source organism: Megalonaias nervosa (assembly GCA_016617855.1). Lineage (NCBI taxonomy): Eukaryota > Metazoa > Mollusca > Bivalvia > Unionida > Unionidae > Megalonaias > Megalonaias nervosa. Next base: position 41,535 of record JAECUM010005723.1, read on the forward strand.
ATAATGTGATATAGTTTATTAACTGTTATACCTTTCACCTTTATATTTTATACACCTAAACTGTTGGCTTTGCTGACTAGGGGCTCAGAGCTATTTAACCTTTTAACTGTCCGTCCTTCTCCAGGGTTAGTAATAATTCTGTAGGTGGCACATGACAAAATGAAAATGTGATTTCATGTTTAATGATAGAAGTACATCTTTATTGCTATATTTATTTTATTTTCAGATGAATGCATACAATATTTTAGCAAGAACTATTAATAAGGAATAGAATGTATATACAGTGATAGTGGTTATTTTTCTTTAAATTGTTCTGAAACTGGACCTTGGAAACTGGTCTTTTTGTGTAAATCTGTTATGACAGACCACCTGCCTTGAGAGACTGTTTTTTGTTGGCAGAAGGGGCAGTCTCTCATAACAGGTTTTTCTGTATTTTAAATTTTTTTTATACAGGCCTGCTTCTAAAAAATACTGTTTAACATTTACTGTTGTGTTTTATATATATATATATATATATATATATATATATATATATATATATATATATATATCTAATATTCAATTGTGCCAACACCCCATGATGTCACAAATGGTGTTGGGATTTGATATCAAGCAAAAGTAAGACATCCAAGGCATCTGAATGTACTTCCATACGTAACAACCTATATTATGTACTTTATTTCTATTTTTTTACCACTTGGTGTTTTCCTAACCCATATACATGTATTTTATATCATACTGCTTTTGGATACACAGGTGTTTTCCTATAAGCCTTAAAATGTTCATGGTGCCAATGTTAGTCATGATTTCTATTGTTTAGTGTTGTTCTATTCATTTGAGACAAGGCACACAAAAGCAAGTTTACTGTGAAAAGACTGGGGCTGATATGACCTAGTGAGGAACTGCAACAGGTCAATTGGAAAAAAACCCCCCAACTTTTTAATCACTTTTGTACCAGTGCAGATGTATAATGTTTCAACACTAACATTACTACTTAGTGTAACTCCTGAACTGATGTACACTATAATGTGACTGTGTAATAAATCAAAAACAACCAATACAATACTGCCACAAAGCTGGATTCATACAGGGCTGAGCACAGAATAGTGAGTCTATACTCAGTCTGTATAACTTTATTTACTACCCGTTAAAGAATTAAATGGTTCCTCGTCTACTGGAAAAAATCTGCCTTTGTCTGCTTATTTTATTTGTCACAGTGACAAAAAAGAATTATTTTGTCTCAAAGGAATTATTCAGCCTCCCTCATCCTCATCATGTTAATTAAACAGTGGTGCCCCTGAGCTTCACGCAAATAAACAAGTTGTTGTTGTTGTTTTTTATAGGGTTTAATGCCATTTTTCAGCACAAGATAGGCTATAAATGGTGGCCAATATAAATGGTGGAGGAAGAACCAGGGAAAACCCTGGAAAGAACCACTGACCCATGAGAAGCTACTGGCAATAAACAAATTAAAAATGCATATTCAATTGAAACTACCTAATAAAGAATCTGCTATTTATTATAAGTTTAGATCAATATGTGTGCAGTTGAAAGCAATAAGTATTTAGTATTGTTTTTCAGTACAACTTCATCTCACCCAAATTCAACCCAACCCCTTGTGTTTTATTAATCTCTAACATATTAAGTTACAGCATGTCATAAAACAAAACTAATTATCAAAAATAAATAAACGATGCAATTTAGAAACGATGCTATAAAATGATGTTATGAAATATAAAGCAGTTTTCAAGTTGATACTTTTGTAAGAGTTTACAAGCAAAAGGTCAAAGGTCAGCTTTAAATACTTTGTGATGACGTAGTAGTATTCCAATAAAAGGAACATGTATTTAAAAATCTCTTAAATGAAACAGCTGTAATAAAATACTTGTACCTGGTCTGAGATATATTTAAGTTATTAGTCATATTAAAATGAAAACTGGAGTTAAATTTGGGTCATTACCTTTGATTCCATACATTTTGTATAAAAGCACTCTGATCTAATTATCAAATTTATTGTTATAACAACCTATGTTTCTTTTATAACTATCTATGTTACAGCTTCAATAAAACACAGACTGAAGGAATTATGAGACAGGCCTTTTTGTTCCTTATAGTTTATTCCCATTTAATGTACAGCTAAAAATTTAAAAACAATTAACTTTGTTTTCAAACTTGAAAATTTAAGCACAGTTCCAAGCAATCCCTATTAAATAAACATTAATATACTTACTGACAATATATAAAATATGTGTTGTTCAAATATAACATGTGACCAAGCAGAGATATACCAGGGAACCTGAATTCACTGTATCTGCTGGACATGACTGACTGATTCAAGGCTCTGAATGGCACATATTGAAATCATAAGATATCTCAAACGTCACTAGATTAAACTGTCTTTGACTTGTTTATTAAAGTGTAAAATAAACACCTTAATGAAGGATAATGGTTTCCTAGGTCACAACCTGTCCTGCAGATGGATACAGTCAAAGTAAGTGATGTTGTGCTATCCAAAAAGAAACGAAAGGAATTCAAGCTAACACCTGTTAATATTTTTTCACTGCTGAGTGTTGATACCATTACCGATATTCCTGAACAATACAATTCTCAAACCAGCCACTGTAGCAGTCCTATAAGATGAAAGATCAACATCATTTTCATTTAGGACAAACTAAACACCATTAGAAGACTTCTGGTGAAAAAACCTAGGCTGATTATTAATCATATGACCATCCATTCAGGAAAATTAGAGACAAGATTTTCAAAATGTTTATTGTACTAGCATGTTTAAGGTCAGATCAGCACCATTTCCATTCAGAACCAACCAGATATCATAATTATTCCCTTGGTGAAAATGTTGTTTTTGGCGAGTAAAACTAATTTTAATGATGTAATACTTATTTGTTGTTAGCGCATAGCATATACTTTTCTGGGTGGAAAATACCTTGCTCTGATGATGAGAATTCATCCACCCATTAGGTGACCCAGAAGATTCTAGAATATGAGATCACCCTGATCCAACCCACAGATACCTTGCCCATGCACACAGTCCTTCATTCTGTTTAAGATGCAGCATAAACTAGTGGGACATCGGTACTGGGCAGGAGGAGGGAATCTGGCAATTGCAGCAAAACTTTAAACTACATTCTAATATCAGTAATACAAAACCTGCTGCTATTGCATAGCTGAATTTGTCAGTTTGGTGGGAGGCTGATGATCCCACAACTATACTGGAGAATATGAGACTACTGCCAGACGGTGTCTGCATGGGACGCTTTCTGAGCCATAACAACTGAACCCAAGGAAAATATACATTTACTTTGGTGAGCTGATGGGTGAAGGTAAAGAGAGAAGGTAGTGTGTGATTGCGAAAATGCATCTTTAATCACATCTTCCAGACACTAATAAGTTAAACAGGCCCATGAGATAGCAATGGCTTGAAATTCATGAACTTAATTTCATGAATGAAATATCCCTCTCAAGAAGGGAACGATAAACTCTCCTGATAGGAAATGCAATCGATCTCAAATGGTGGAAGCTGAAATATCAGTTGAATCCTTAAGATTGCGGAAATGACATTTCCTACCCTTTCTTCTTGCTTTAGAAGCTGTCAAATAAAAGTATAAAGACCTAACTAGACACAGAAGCTGTCTAACTTTCAAATAAGTCTATCTGGTGTGGATTTGTTCAGAGACCATTCTGTGAGGATTGTTTCCCTTTCCTTGACAGGCTGTTGACCAAAACATCCTTTTATAAGGAATGTGACTGGTTTGGTGGGTAATCCTTTCTGAGGAACCCAGTAAAGGAGGTTCCAGATTTCCACAAAGAGACAAGGGGCATATGTGCCTCCTTGTCTCCCGAGGTATGCTACCACCAATGTGTCATTGGATGCCTCACGTCATGCAGTGAATTCTTATTCTATTGATGCACCCCTGAAAGACTAAGAACATTGCCCTCATTTGCAAATTATTGATGTGGAGGATAGTTTCTATTCAGAACATGAACCATGAAGAATCAGACCTTTCAGCTCCAGATTATCACCATGCAGACTGATAGGACTGGGCTTGAGGGGGTGCATGGGCACTCCAGTCAGAAACTGGCCCCAATTTGTCAACCAAGGCAGACTATGGTGAAAATCCACATCTGAGCATTCTGAGGTTTCCAGTTTTTACAGTTTCCAGACTACAAAAATGAGAAACTGGAGAGGCACAAGTAGTCTGCCTAGGGGAACCATGTCATTTGTGATGTACAAGTGTAGTAGGATCATACATTTTAGAATGTTATATATTAATGTTTTAATTGGGCAGAATTAGATATTTTATTATCTTGTATAATTAATATTCATTGCTAGCTGAAATAAAATCACCAGCTGCAATTATGGTCTTAGTTTGCATACATTTATTGCACCAGTTAGGCAACTCTGAACCAGGATTACCTGTTGAAGTTTTGTACGCTCTGAGCAATGAGGCTACGCCGATTACTGCTCATGCTAATTTGTTCTAAGTATAGGACAAATAACAAATAACTTTCTTATTGGTCAGTTTACAACTTGTTTGCATAAACAATATAGTATGAACAGTCATTACTATTAGATGAGAGGAGGTAAAGGATCAAAAGGAAGGGCATGGCTGTTCTGTATCAAACTTCAGTGAAATCATGATGACAGAAAGTCTATGTCCTGTCTCAATCCTGGGAGGAAGGACTATGTAACCCAATGTCCCTCTGTTGTGAGAGAGACATGGAAGTAAGAGGAATCCCAGTCCATAACTCTTGATGTGGAGCTAATGAACTGTCCCAATCAGAAAGCTCATCAGGTGGGGAGAGTGACTCACTACTCTCCTGGTGCATGTAGGGGAAGAAGGCTCATCCTTTCTTTTTTTGACCCAAGGTTCTAAGAGGAAGATGGAGGTCCACAGACTGCAGAATCAACCTATCTAGCTAGTGGCCATGGTCCTGAAGGCCATGGTTCCATGCAAGGAAAGAGCCAATCACTTCCCTGCATTGAAAGCACTCATATCCCGTGGTGGCCATATTGGTTGTCTGAGTGTACCTTTTTTATTTAGGGCTAACTAAACATTATAAGAAGTCTCCTGGTGAAAACCCCATCTACACATAACTTCAATTTTGGAGGAAACGGGACAAGATTTTCAGGATTGTTGCCACTGCATCCATATCTGATGTTTGAGCAGCACCATCTGCATTGATGACCAACTAGACCTTGGGATGAATGTGATTCTACAATTTCTTAGCCAATTCTACATGGATTTTGGGAGAAGTAGCAATAACAAATTTGTGCTAATGGATGGATAGATGTCATACAATGGTCAATAGGCAATTCAATTTAGCTTTGCTGGTAATATAAATGGAGAAGGAGAATAAAACCCTATAATTAAATCAGTGTTCCAGGGTCAATACTGTTGAAATTGTCCTGACACCATAGGCTTATTTAGCAATGTGGCAGTGTGTTAATACCGATCTGACCTAAAGAACAAAATGTGAAGCCTTGGCCAAATTTAAACAGAAAAAAGGATACTTGTAACAACTAACCTTTATTATCATGCTCCAACTTATGTTTAATGACCTGAGCCAATAAAACTTTACCACAGGCCTTCATGAGAAATGCCCATCAATTAAGTGTTATGTATTTCAACGTAGTAAGTCATCTTGTCAAAAAATAAATAATTTGTACAACAATTGAGCAGCATAAGATACAAGGTGAAATTCTACAGCATGATATTTTGAAATAGTATTCCAATAATTTGTACAAATAAATGGTTTGGCAGAAAATTAAAGTAGTATGGTAAGTAATACTAAAAATAAAAGCAACAGTGAATCCAGAACTGAAAATGACACATTTTCTGGTACATTTAATAATTAAGCAGATCAATAATTTATTATTTGTTGCATCTTTTTATTTACCTTTTTTGAACATTTTTAAAATAATTTTCATGAATATCTGAATGCCATGTTAATTTTCAGAAAAAGTGTCTAAAAAGTGCCATCAGAATTTTTGAATACCTGAAATCCCTGTATAACTGGACATGTTTGGTAGATAAAAAAATCTTGATTGTCACATACTCTAAGCAACCGGACAGAAGTCACAAGAGTTCACAAATATCATTACATCAACTTCTCCTGGACCATTTTTATCCATTCAAATGACAAATAAACACCATAATGAAGTAAAATTCAAAGGTTGCCAGGTCCAGTTAATTCTGTTTCTTTGTTGGTTAATCAATACAGGTGTCACAGACTAAGCTCATTTATCATTATGTTTTCCCATTTGTTTAAACCATCTATAGCCACAAAAACAGGCATGAAAGCTTATCTCCTGGACTTTTACATAAACCCAAGTTTTGAATGATTACCTCAGAGTCTGTATCAGCCTTTCACCATGCGATCACTGACATGGTGTATCAGCACATTATGCCTTTACAACAAAATGTGTGAAGCCCAGACATGAATGCCAAAAAATAAAAAAAAACTAGTGGCAAACACATTTATTTTTATTATCAAATACTTATTAGGCAATATGTATTTTTGAGGTTTAAGTTATCTTGGTGTTAATTAATAATTTTTTTAAAAACAGTAGAATGGAATAAAACACTTTTGTTGGGTGAAATTCTATTTTGCAATTTTTAGAAAGAAAAACTAATTTTTGTAAATAATAGTTTGAGAGAAAAACAGCCAATCAAGGAAGGATAATACTAACAATGAAGCAACAGAAATTCTTTCAAACAACACGATACATTTTCCAGTACTTTTAACAATTATTTGTATCAATGTTTTCTTTATTGTCATAGCGTGTATCCCCTTGAATGTTTTTTTTATTCAATTTCCACAAATATACCCCCCACCCATTGTTATTTTATGGTTGACAAAAACGGGGTGGGGAAACTCGACAAAATGGGTTTAGAGAAACTCAATGTGATATGAAAAAAGTTTTCATGATACTAATATCATCCACTGTGCTGGGTCACTTATATGACACCTTGTGGCCATGCCAAAGAATATTATTTTGTTATGGCTAATTATGGTATCAACAGATAAGTGTGTAATATCTTCTGTGTATATGTATGCCAATACATTTTATATTATTTCCTTAAGTTTTCTTATTCTTGTTTACAAAATCAAATTTAAGACTGTTTCAATGGTAAGCTTAAAGACAGGTACCATGTATACAATGGAGGATAATTCTCAAACCTTCAATTCATCTACAAATAATCACTGTGTAAAATTTGAATTGAGGATGTACTGAAAGATAAGATGTTTTAGGAAATCAAGGCCAGAATACATTATACTGTATTTCATGTATTTTTTCGTACCCTTTAATTTTTCATACACAATCCAGTTATCAAAATAATAATTATTTAAATGTATCATAATTTTTCGTACATATCATTTTGTATTATTTGAAAAATTCATTAAATTATCGGACATAAAATTTCCACTAAGAAGATTTACGTTTGCAAAAAAGATCAAAAATACTGTATTCCCATTTTGTTTTTACAAAAATTAATGATTAATTGTTGGTGAGAAAATATAATGATTGAGGCATAAGCATGGGCGCCTGCAGCATAGGTCAAGGGGGGGTCACATGACCCCCCCCTGGATATCATACTACAATATATATATTTAATCATGCAAATGAAGCTGAAAATATGTCACAAGATTCTGTTCAAAACATTTAGTAAATATTAGCTTTAGTTTCAGACTGCCTACTATACTAACTCTCCCGGCCGTGACTGACTGACCCCCCCCCCCAGTTTTGTAAAAGATCCTGCGGGCGCCCATGTGCATAAACTCTTATTGTCATTAAAGTATCTACTGGTGTTTATTAACAAACGAACAAAGGACTTCACAGACCATACCTTTAAATATTATCATTAATTAGTTCTCCTTATTAAGTCCGTCACTGTAACAAAACACCATGTGCATTTTAAAACGAGTTTGGAAGCCCTTTGATGTTGTCTTATCCAACAAAAGTTACATCTCAGTACATGCTAAAGTGAAGACCACAGACCACTGGTCAACTAGTCTTATTGTTTCATTAGTCATACAAACATAAAATATAAAAACCTTGTCATTTTCCATTGTAAATTTGAAAGTCATGGACTCCGTTAAATCGATTCGTATATATACATATACTATATTTTAAGTGCTTGTTCTGTTTTGACTTGGATATAATTAACATTTTATTGCAAATCTATTCTATGATATACCCCACTATTATCTCTATTGGTGAGTTCGAATAACAAGTAATGCATATGATTGCTTGTCCTTATAACATCTGCTATATGAACAACGGCTTCAATAGCACATTGACAGACTTTCATTTCCCCAAAGAGAGCCTCATTTCCCTACTGGTAGCCTCGCTGATTTGACCTCTTCAGTCGATTCTTGCCCTCAATCTGGTTTCAACTGGAATAACCAAAACCCTAAGAATGTTTAATTACCGTGTAAATAACTGCATAGCCATGTGGTTGTTGTAACAATGTACATCGTAATTAAAACAAGAACGAACTGTTAATTTAGCGGTGTTTATTCCTAATGGAATATAGTAGGGTCATAATACATAAGCATTATCCCACTCGTCAGGTAACTGAAAATAGTCTTTTTTTCTCTTTGCAAAAGCTACAAATCACAACTACACTGAATAAATATAGTTTTGTACACTGAAAAATTTTTGTTTGATTGATCTCTCTGGCACGCGTGCACACACACACACATGCGCGCGTGCGCACTCACGCACATTAACTTCAACGTGATTTCAAGTTCTTTATTTTTTATTGCAGTTTGATAATGAGATTATTGTTGCGGTAAAAATACAACTTGCACTTAATTTCTTGACGATGTAGGGTCGTATCGTTGTGTACAATTTACCAATAAATACTACCCATAACTTATACATGTTCAAACCATCTTGATCATTCTGCCTATATTACACAGCATAACAGCTACATATGTTCTAAATGCAGACGAGCTTGCACACTGAGACATAATCCTCTCTCTCTCTCTCTCTCTCTCTCTCTCTCTCTCATAACAACAGTACTTTTGATTTATTGTAATTAGATTCTTGAATTGAGGGCAGAATGAGACAGAAAATATACATTTACTTTGTACGTTTGTACCGTTAGGTTGTCGAGTAGCGTGTGTACCGTAGAACTTGTTTTGGTATGATCCCTTTATTTTTTGTACACGGTCAGTACCACCAAATGATAATTATTTATTTTACATATAATTTTTCGTACACTGAAATTAATAATTATTTTTTCGTGTACGAAAAATTACATAAAATACGGTATAAGACAAAGACAGTGGACCTCAGTGTCAGGCTGATGACAGGCCCTGAGTGGCTGAGTGGTCTAAAGCATTCACTGTTACGGATCACTGCCATCTCACCTCTGTCTGCGTGGGTTTGAGTCTCTGATTTGGCTAATGTGGTTATGTGAGAAAGCTTGCCAGTAGCTTCCCATGGGTCAGTGGTTCTTTCTGGGGTTTTCCCAGGTTCTTCCTACACCATTTATACTGGCTGCCATGTATAGCCTATCTTGTGCTGAAAAATGGCATTAAACCCTACAACAACATCAGGCTGATGAAAGTACTGTGGTACAAGTAATGGTTAACTATGAAGATAAAGAATGCTTTATTTTGAGATGCTTTGAGAAAGACAACTTTATAAAGCACAAAAGAAGACCCTGAAAGTATAATTGTGAAATTTTCACAAAAAATATTTCTCTATACTAGTCATTAAAGAAGGAATTCATCATAAGTTACCTTTGAGAAAGGTGGTAGGAGTTAATTTAATAATAGTAAGTTTCAAAGTGACATAGAAGTTACCAAAAATAAAATTAAGGCTCCATTCAAGATTCTTTTAGGAGTTGCTATTAAAGTACAATTACCAGTTTCTAAAGTTTTTGTTAACCTAAACCTTTGGTGTTGATGAGGGCACATAACCTTGAGCTGATATATGTAATTAAAGCATGGGTTGTCTCCCTTCTTTCCTTACTCTACTATTTTGCTTAGCCTTCATGCAACATTATGTTTTATAAATGATACTTTGTGTCATTTTGTCTGATACTTAAGTCCCTAATAATAAATCTCCTCAATATTCTGCCACCCTCCTCATAACATGGTTAGTCCATTAAATTAGTTAAATTTTGCTTATCTTTGCTATTAATTTCACACAATTTTTTTGCTTTTTATGAACTGCTGTAACAAAGCCTTGCCAGGCCATACCTCAATATAATGGTCTCACTTACAGATGCAGGTTGCTTTTATGATGCCAATGAACAGTGTTATAAAGAGGGAAAACTGTAAAGACATGAGTACATTTAATTCTATTTCAATCTCAAAACTCTGAAGAGGCCCAAGAGGGTCTGAGATTGCTCACCTCGCTGAAATCTGCCCAAGAGCCAAATGCAAAAGAAGTTGAACAAGAAATCTGGGTCAGTTGGGTGCTTTCTGTTGAAATTTCTTTCAATGATTTTGATTCCTTATATTGCAAAAACAACTGTTTCAAAGCCTCTCTAGTTTTTGTATCTTTAAACATATTTAAAGACACATCAGCACAATCTGTCCAATACTGAAAGGCTGCTATGTCAAGGATATTTTGTGCTGAAGCTGATCAAATTGAGTTCAGTGGATTTTCATGATAAAGTTGTGCAAAAGATTTTCTTCTTTTAGTAACAGCAGCTATATTTGATCACAGAACAGTATTATTTGTGCAAATCTAAAAGACATTCAGGATTGGATACTTTCTGTGAAACTTTTATCAAAAACTTTGAAGTGGTCTTTTAGAACAAGTTATTACTGGTTTTTCTATTTTTCTGTAACAGCACGCATATTTTCAGATTGACATCATTTTTACAAACTTAAAAACCCTGTCATACCAGAAAGATTTTTGCTAATTTTGGCAAAAAAATATTTGGAAAAAAGTTGGTTTATGGATTTTCAATTTTTAATAATGTTGGCCATATTTAATGTCAAATTGCATTAACTGTATAGATTTTAATGAACTAGTATGCTTTGTAAAATTTGGTCCATTTCTGCAAAGCAGTTTTTGAGAAGTTAAGATTCGCTTACTTTGAGTAATGGCTATTTGATGGCATAATTTCCACAAGTTTTAAGAGCCCTTCATGCCAGAATGCTTTCTGTGAAATTTGGTTCTGTTAAGTGGTATTAAAGAACTTTCAATCTTTAGTAACATTGGCTATATCTGATGGTGAACTGACACCATTTGTATACATATGAAACACTTAATACCAGATTATTTTCTGTTAAATTACATCATCTACTGATCTTCATTTTTCTTGAGAAAATGTTAAAAGGTTGTTTAAATTTTAGTAACTGTGGCCATATTTGATAGCAGAACAGCACTGTTTGCATAAATTTGAAATACTTTAAAGCCAGAATGTTTTGTGTCAAATTTGGTCAATTGTCTCAAGTGGTGCTTGAGTAGTTTTTCTATTTTGTTTTAACAACAGCTATACTTGACAGCTGATTGCAAAAATTTTAGAGCCATTTCTGCCAGAATGTTTCAAATGCTGTTGAGTTTTCTTAATGAGAAATTGTTACTTGTTTTTCTGTTTTAGTACTGTTGGCCATATTTGACAGCAGATTGGCATCTTCCATATAAACTTGCAAGTGCTTCCTGACAGGATTTTATCTGCCAAATTTGGCTGAAATTGGTCCAGTAGTTTTTGAGAAGTTTAAATAGCAACTGCTGACAGATAATTCATGATGGTGAAGCTTTGGCCGTGTCTAATCCTTCTTTAAATGAAAACCAATATATCCACTTTTATACAATGATAACATCTTGTCACATGCCTTGTTTTGTAAAAGCATTTATTAGTTTATTCTGTAGAAATACAATGTATTGGATTCTTCTGCGATTTCAGCATGGGGATATCTTTTTTATCACAGTATGAAAATAATTAAACAAAATTAGAGACTTTAATTTCACCAAGTACATTGTTTTACTGAACTGAGCAAAAGCCCGTAATTGTAGAGTATGACTGAAGAGGCACAAAAGAAAACTAATGTTCAGTTCTCAGAAACATCAATACAGTATAACCTTATTTATCCTAACCTTGTTCATCCATATTAAGGATTTAGGGAACCATATATATGTTCCCCAAACATGTATATTTGTATAAACTAAACAATTTCCATCAAAACTATGATACAAAGTTTGTATGTCTATAGGTAAAGGTGGCTGTAGTGTAGATATTGAATAGTGAATACTGAAAGAAGGAATACAAGTTCAGCATTTACATAAAGTTTTCCTTTATCAATTTTCCCTGCTAAATGAAATGTTGTTGTTGTTGTTGTTGTGGGGCTTAACGCCATTTTTCAGCACACGATAGGCTATACATGGCGGCCAGTATTAATGGTGGAGGAAGAAACCGGGAAATCCGCGGAAAGAACCACCGACCCACGAGAAGCTACTGGCAAGCTTTCTCACATATCCACATTCGCCGAATCTTAGACTCGAACCAACGCAGACAGAGGTGAGATGGCAGTGATCCATAACGGAGAGCGCTTTAGACCACTTGGCCACTCGGGGCCCCGCTAAATGAAATGTAATATGACCATAATTGTGGATATAATTGGCAAAATTAAAGAAAGGATGACTGCCTATGAAATGTTGGGGTACTGAAATTTTGACAAAATTGATATTTGTATATACCGTATGTACTTGCTTACAAAGATAATCCAACTGCAAACTGCACAGACCCAAATCTTATGGCAGAATAATGTGCCAGCAGATCTGGGTATGTGCATTTTGTTTGGACTAATCTGTAGAACATATAGCATAAATTCATCCCAACCAGAATTCTCATACAGAAAGCCTGCAATGTCAATTTCCAGCAGGTCAAAATCATTATCAATTTCAAAATGTGTTACATGCTTTTCACTGACTCTATCATTTTCTTTCATACAAACTGATTTGTTGGCACATTATGAAATGACATATTTGTGTCAATACTGGTCACAGTTTGCACTAGGTTGGCACAAATAGCTCTGTTGTATACCAGTGTGCAATGTCTCAACATTACCAAATTTTAGCTGCACAGAAAACAACTCATTGAACTTTAGTGGTAAATTATTTTTCGTATCCTTAATTTTTCTCTTGATGAAGTATTTGTTTCTTTATGATTTTGAAATAAAAATTCTGGCAGATGAAGTCGATGGATGCCTTCAATGACATTGTGTTCCAAAACCTGCCATACAGTTGGAGGGTACATACATGTCATTTTCACATCTCTGACACAAATGGGTGGGTTAATGTTACAAGTACTACTGTCTAAACTTGCTTATAAGTAGAGCACAACTGCAATCAACAAAGATCCTGATATGCATAGGATAATGTGCCTGCAGATCAGGCTCTATGTTGTTTGTTCTACTGATTACCCCTAACAAACTGCACAGCGACAGCAGATCTGGATCTGTGCAATTTGCAGTCGGACATTTCTTACAAGCAAGTATAGATTAAAGTCATAATCTCTGATAATGGGACAAAGTTTGCTTGGAAAAAAGACCATATGAAAACCACTGTGTGGCATTTAAGTTTTTGACAAAGATGAGGTATACACATTTAACCATGAGTCATGGAATACCCACTATACACATGGAGTAATATGCTACTCACTTCTTTTTCTGATTATCATCTCTGAATTGTTGTTGTGGGTTTAATGCCATTTTTCAGCACTTGAAAGGCTATATATGGCAGCAAGCATAACTGGTGGAGGAAGAACCCCGAAAAATCCCAGTAAGAATCAAAGACCCAAAGGACCTACAAGCTTTCTCACGTACCAACATTGGCCGAGTGGACAGAGGTGAGATAGCAGTGATTGGTAAAGGCGAGTGCTTTAGACCACTTAGCTGTAAGGGGCCCCTCTTGTAACTGTAGATAGAATTTAACGATGTTTCATGCTTATATTGACTCCAAGAGTTTGGAAAAATCTAGAATACTTTTTAGCCATCTCAGTATCATTATGTGAGTTTAAAAATTTCTGCAAATTTCTTCCAGAATAAATATTTCCAGTCCTTAATTTTACGTTGAATGGACTGACCTATGGTGCAATCAACAGGCCTCTTCCATAACTCAAGTGGAAGCCCTCCACAAATTTGATTAAATATATGGTCTAGAACTAAAGCTTTTATGCAAAAAACAGTCATCTTCTTTCAGTTACAGTGACCTTGACCTTGTGAACCTAATATCAATAGGCTTCTTTCTGACTCAATTTCTAAGTCAGAAATAAACTGTGGTGAAGGCATATTGTTGAAAACTGCAATTTCTGTGCAGAAATCATTTTTACTTCAATTGACCTTGACCTTTGACCTTTCACTCCCAAAATTGATCAGCTTCTTCTTGAGCCCCAAAGCATGCCATCCACCATGTGTAGCCCACATTTTAAATGTATGGTATCATAATATGGAAATCATATTTTTTCTTGTAGTCACATTGAGCTTGACTATTGACCATTTCATACCTGTCAACACCTTGAGATGAAAACCTGTACACCAGACCAATAAAAACCTTACAATGACCATAAAAACCTTACACAAAAAAATGTATTCATATATTATATAAGATCAACAGTTTTAAAACAACAAATGCCTTAAACGAACTAATTTTACACACATTTACATAATTATTTACATCAATGAAACATTATTTTATTTTATTCTTTTGATTCTGAGTGTGTTGTAACACACACATACATGTTATTATATGCAACACATGCACCCTTTGCATGTTTCAAAATGTAATCTGGGATTTTAAAGTCTATGCAGCAGGTGTCAGAGTTTATTTTACACTATAAAAATGATGTTAGTATGTCTGCATTCAGGGACTTCCTACAATCTATATTATTTTTTCATCATATAGAAAGATCTCTCACAGTCTGCATTGTTGTGAGGAAAGGTAAGTAGTCGCTGAATAACTAATTTCAGATTTGGGAAGCGGATGCCACCAGTACTAATTGTCTAGCTGATAATATCCAGCCAGTAGCTACAAGAGCTCCTTTTCTGGTGATCTTCTGTTACAGGCACACACTCATCAGGCAGCATGCAATAATCCTCAAACTCATCAACTTAACTCGATTTCAGCATTCCCGGCTTCCATCGTTTTCCAAAGCATATTAGAGTTATCCCCATGTTGCTTGCGCATAGCTAAAAAGGATTCTGGATCATTCTCGATTTTAAAAAATAAATGTCCATACTCCTGGGATTAACAAAAAAAAATTTGTAAAAAAATTTGTAAAAAAACATGAATTTTATAAGAAAAAAACCGTACAAAATGGTTGTACGGCCGTACACTGACGAAAATGAAAAAAAAAAACCATACAAATTACGGGTAAATTGTACAAGTTGACAGGTATGCCATTTCATCCTGACTTTGATAGGCTTCTTCTTTAACACAGGTGCAAGTCATTCATTAAGTTTGGCAATTGTAGATGATGGTGAATTTGAGATTTTTTGTTCAGAAATTAAACCGGGAACAGACTGACACACAGACATCACAACATGATATGGCCTTTGGCAGGCATGTACAAATTCAAAGTCAGGGGGATATTAGTAAAGTATAAGGATACCTCTAATATCTCCACCCCCTACAACCACACATTTGTTTTACCCTTCAAGTCAACAAAATACAAGGACTGTTATGAAATCTTTTCAATATAACATTTGTATTTCATGTAGGATAGTTCAAAAGTATTTCAAGTGGACCCCAGGTGTCCAAGTGGTCTGTTCATGTGTTTTTGAGTCCCAGCTTGACCAACATAGGTAAGTGAGAAAGCTTGCCAGTAGCTTTCTATCAATCCATGGCTCCTCCCAGGGTCTTATGGGTTCTTCCCCCACAAAATGTACTAGCTGCAAAGTATATCAAGTAATGAAAAATGACATTAAGTCCCTCCACCCCTCAATGCAAGAGACTCATGTGATTGCTGGGTATGCAACCCAAGTCTATATCACTTACAAATTTACAATGATTATATAGAGTGTGAACAAAATATATACAACAAAATATAAAACACGCATCAAGACCTCTCTGTCAGCATATTTATTCAAAACTTGTGTGCTGATATTTTCTCAAAAATAAGTTGTTAAAATGGTGAATTTTTGTCAACTTGGATACAAATCATCTGCCGGTTTGTACTCCACAAAGGGTAAATTTGTGATCACTGAGGTGAAAGTCATCTTCATTGATTTTACTGAACAGGTTCTGTAAAATAATATGGTAGTAGGAAGCCATCTAAAAGAAAATTACCGCAGGAATGTATTATCCACTTGTGTGATCTTTAACCACATATGAGTTTGGCTTTGTGTGCTTCAGAAGAAATCAAGTTTTATGCTGGATACATGGCAGACAATCTGCAGCTATAAACCTTAAATTATATTACTAATTTGGGAACCAGGAAGGGAGGTAATGGACAACACAATTATTCCTCCTTGTATATAAATATGCCTACAGAGTACTGGTAATTTCATTCCATTTAACAAGGCAATTCAAGGGAACATAAAAAGAATTTGATGCCACATTATTCAAAAGGAGATGATTATTGATTAAACCAATGGTCCAGATATGCTGGTCTACATGTCTATTGCTGATACATGTAACTTGTTTGCCAGGTGAATGTCTGTGATGAGGTCTTTTTGTTTAAGATGATTGCTGTTACATGGTATTTCGGTGAATAATTTTTTGAAATCCAATTGACATACTTGCCAACTTTTGAGACAGTAGTGGTGGGGTTTTCACCTTTATGGGGGTGTGTATGTGTGAGGTATGAGGAATGCTGTGGTTAAAAGGAAGGTCATTGCATGTGGCCTAATTAAAAGAAAAAATAAATGAATAATAGTTAAAGTTAATGAAGCTAATTGGATCTAATAGACTCTTTACTGCTAAAGAATGTTGAATTAAAGGGGGAAAATAGCGAGGAATTATTTTCTGAATAAATACCTAAATGGAAATGTTTGCCCCTTGCACACAAAAAATGTCACAACAAACCAGCTATTTCAGCATGCTGAGTTGTTTTAACACAATGACTCTATCAGTGTGATGGTGATTTCTATTTCATTTAGTCTGTTTCATTTTATTTTATTTCATTTTTCAAAGGCAATGTCTAGTACAATAATAATTCCATAATATAACATCCAACTTTTTGTCGCATGGTTTTCTTAACCATAACTCAAGTTTCTACCCTTCATCCTGCTTTCTTGTTATTCCTACACTTCAGTGGTAGCTATGGTGCATTCTAGAGACTGAGCAATAAAACTTGTTCACTGCTAGATCCTACCTGGCTACAGGCATTTTTAAGTTCTAAAAGCTTTCCCAAACCAGGAATGACAAATGTGGATCAACATCCCTTATGGATGCACTATTGGGAATTCATGCTTTAACAAACACAGCCATGTTCGGGTGATTGGGAGTTTAAATTGTCTTTTTCTTGTGACACACACAGACTTGGCTTTTATACTGACAGATGACCATGTTCAATAAGAAGAAGAAAACTGGATTCAAGTTGTATTCAGAAAACCTTTGAATTTTCAACAATGATTAAATTGTAAATAAAGTCAAACCTGGATATAGTGGCCACCCACTGGAAAAGGCCAGAGTGGCCTTAGTTGACAGGTGACCTGTGAAAGTAGGCTCAGCTCTCAAACTTGGTTCATGACAAATACATGTACTATTCACCAAACAACATTAGCATTACACCGTGTAACAAATTCTTTTTTGTTTGTGGGTAGTAAGTGTTATTTCCTAATTGCTTATGCCTCAAAAGTATAGAAAATGGCTGTTATTCCCCACCAACTTTGCTTTTGTGACCAGGACAGTGATGTTTTGAAATTTACCTGTTTTCCAGAACATTCCAGATAGATTCAATGCTGAGTAAACTTGGAGTAACTTCTAGAACTTTCTAGAACATTCCAGTAATATAAATAGTAGCATAAATACAGGGGCCTTAAGCTCACCAGTTCAGTTTAGTTCCAGCTGCCTAAGTGGATACATATCTGCATTTTTCTGATATGGCATCAACAGGCTGCAAGCATCAGGCAGACATATTTTGTTATGTCTGTGGCCAATTTATCAAGACAAGAGCGAAAAAGTACTCTGTGGAAGCATTTGCTAAGATGTGTGAGGCCTACAAGGCATATTTCGGCATGCCTGTTGGGGATTGTTTCATTACTACAGCCACACACAAAAAACAAAAAGGTGATGTGAAAGCTTACCTTCTGGACTTCAAAACCTTACTATTGAACAACTGCCATAAGGTCTGTACAATAGCTATTACATAAGATTCAGTACCTCATATCATGTATTGTACAACTATCCTGTATGCTGGTCTATCATCGCATATCAGACCTTTAGACCAAAGAATGTGCAGCATTGGTACAATTAAAAAGAAACAACATATAAGCAACAACAAGAAAACTTTTTATTATCACACTTAAAGATCTGAGGACTTGATCAAATAAAACTTTACCAATGGACATGACCCAAAATGCCCATCAATTAAGTGTTTGTTCTAAATTTACAAATAATTTAAAACAAAATCGAGTTGAATAAAATAATGGTGTTCTGTGAAATACTAAAGTAGAGTTTTCTGAAACAAAATAGATTTAAAAAAAAAATAGCTGGAGAGAAATCTACTGAAGCATGGAGGGATAATGCCAAAGCTGAATTGACAGCAAATATGGTACCAAACATGACATATTTTCCAGTACATTTAAATAATTATGTCAATGCATGTATACAGCTTCAAAGATTAATGCATATGTACAGCTTCAAGACAATCCTAGTAGCAATAACAAACTTGTGCTAATGGATGGATGTATCAATGCTTGACAACAAACCATTGTATGAACTCTTCTGGTCTTTCACCAGTAAAGCTAAAAATAGAATATATACTTACTATTACAGTAAATTGGAATGCCCTTTGAATATTCTGATAACCACAGATAATACAAGGTATTGCTAATGACATGAAATATACCAGTCTTTCATTAGGGAATTGGTTAATTCTAATCATTATTGAAATAACACTCTACATACATGACTATCCTCTTGAGGAAAGAACTTTATTTACTAAAAGCAGTACTCATTACTGAAAGATTACAATATAACTAATAGGCATTCTGTGAATGGCATTCATCCCTCATGACAATAATTAAACAGAAACAGTAATATTAATAAATCACTGAACTTGTATTAGTGTCAACTGCTGACCCTTCTGAATCATAATGCATTAGAGTAACATATAAGCTATGTTCAAGCCATACTGAAACCAATCCTAATCAACAATATCATCTGGTACT
This sequence comes from Megalonaias nervosa, assembly GCA_016617855.1. Lineage (NCBI taxonomy): Eukaryota > Metazoa > Mollusca > Bivalvia > Unionida > Unionidae > Megalonaias > Megalonaias nervosa. The sequence continues at coordinate 60,861 of JAECUM010005723.1, forward strand.
TGTTAGGAAAGTGGACATTTACTAAGATTTAAATTTTTTTTTTTTTGTTTTAATTTTTACTTCCTTTAATGGTAAGGTAGTGTCTAATAATTGAGATACTAAGATACTGCCAAAATATGGTCTTGCATGGTGCTCAAACTCGACGGCCCAGAGGAAACCAATCTTTGATACCAGGCAACCATATATAATGACCTTTCACATTAAAGTCCCTCAGTATAGCACTGCCTTACTCTTAACATGGGCAAGGTCAAAGATTCCATTAAATTGTTATAATTTTATTTTATGATTTTTACTTGAATTCTTTCACTTAATTTTTAGTTCTTTGCTAATGAGAACAAACTATTACTTTTCTTTATTACATAACCTTTATTTTGTGCTTTCTGTCTGCACTATTGTGCCAGTCTTATTGGAACATCCCTCAATGTATTCAAAAGGAAATACTGTACTTCTGCATGTGCTACAAACGGGGATTAAAGCCAGCATTTCAGAAGTACATAAGGTGGGTATTATAGCACCCTGTCACCCAAGCCATAATTATTTGTTTTAACAAGGAGCTATTGTAATGTGAACTCCTCTTAATGTGACGGCATCTTTTCAGGTTGAAGGTCTGTACTTGTTCCTTCTGGAGATTTTAGCACCATACAGTTCTTATATAACCAGGGAGACAGTGTCAACAGCAATTCTACTAATCCCTAACAGATTGTGATGTAATACCAAATGCAAATGATGTCTAGCACTTGCAGATTATTCTATCTTCTTTCTTATAAATACAATATCAACCAACACCAGACCCTAATTTTGCAGATGCATACTGCTCTAGAAAATCTGAGTCTATCCTGTTTGCAACTTTATGGTATACAACTTTAAACATGGTGTGCCAAAATTTCACAAGCAATTTTATTAGAATTTTCCAGATTTATAAGCATTCCACATTCCATTTTCTCTCATTCAATGACAGTTAAACAAATCTATATACATCAAAATGTCAGAAACAATTTGAGTGAAAAAGGCATACCATTTTCATCCAGTAAAAGAAAAATACAGTGAATGGCACATTATGGACCAATCCCCTATTTAATAGTTCTCTATGTCGATAACTGAAATATTTTAGCAGAATTTAATTTTTGTTTCTTCCAGTAACAGATGCTGTGACTTTTAACCTACTGACAACAGTACAGATAGCCCTCTGTCTTGCCTCAAGTGTGAACCATCTACAGAGACTGGCCAAGATCTGTGATGCAGAACTAGCATTATTGTGCAGACACCATTTCTCATTGTTCAGTCATAACGACTTTGACTTTTTAACCTCCAAATCAATATATTTCTCCTTACCCTAATGCAAGCCATTTTATTTGTGGGCACTTCTCTGTCCTTTAGCTATGTTAAGCTATTGGCCTTTGAAGTGTCCCCCACAACATGCAAGCCAGGTACAAAGTTTGGTAATTGTGCACAGCAGAATTATTGTGCAGAAATAATTTCTGAGCATGGAAAGGACAAGTTATCAATGCAACCAGCACTAGCCTCTGGTTTACTCACTATGACCTAGAGAATTATGCATGGGACATAAAGTAGAAACTAACTATAACCCCACACCAGAAAAGGAAGTCACTCAGAAAACCTAAAGCAAACATACTCAAGAGCCTTCAGAGATCCTTTTTTCCCACAATTTATGGGTGACTTTTCCACAATATTTAATGACCAGGACATTATTCATGAGCTTCTGAAGTTTTCCCATTTTTATCACTTTTTATGGGTTGAATTTTAGAATCTTAATCAGAAAGTCTCTGTTGATGCAGGAGGTACCACATGTATGCCAACAACTTTAACTCTTTCCCTGCCACTGACATGTATGTCCAATGCATTATACTGTCATGTCTCTGCAGTCACTGATAAATTTGCTTGTAAACAAGGACTGCTATTCGCCATAGCAGATATATCCACTTGCTGGTTATGTGCTTTAGACATCAGTGATGGCTAGATCCACTTGCTGGTTATGTGCTTTAAACATCAGTGATGGCTAGATCCACTTGCTGGTTATGTGCTTTAGACATCAGTGATGGCTAGATCCACATGCTGGTTATTTATCCACTTAGTATGTTCATGTTACAAATGCTCTTCATCCAGAACATTTAATTGATCAAAATGGAGTTTACAAATGATGGTGCTTGCTAAAAAAAGACATTTTATACTAAATATGGCTTCTAAATACTGGGATTTTCTGGAATTTTGTACCACATGAAAATTAATAAATGCGGTTGTTTGTAGTGGAATAATAGCTTTTGCTAGAGATCCAAAATCATAATTTAAAATTTTTTTTTTAGCAGACAAAATTGAGGATCTTCATTTAGGGAGTGTTGGCAGTGACATTGAATTACTATCTTTATCCAGTCTGTCAGAAATTAGAATGAATCAGATGATGACAGTGCAGTGTGGATAAGAGAACCATTTGCTTAAAGAAAAACCCCAAGAGTCCACTGAAAGCATATGTCATACTTTTGTTTTGGCTGGGGGGGGGGAAGGGGAGGATTTCTTCTTTAAATATTATTCCCTGGTATTAAATGAAAGAACTGTAGCTGAAACTAACAACTGTGCAGCAAACTGTAAGAGAACAAGAGAAGCCCAACACTGTTTGAAAGAAGAAAGGCAGCATAAGGTGTCCATAATGTGCAAACAGTGTGATGTTTGTGTAAAATATAATTGCTTTTACAAATGTCAACAACACCAACTTCTGAACCAGTAGAACATAATGACCTATTAAACATTTGTAAATAATTAAATGTACAAATCTGACATATAACTTTGTGTAAAAGAATGACAAAAAAATTTTAGTGTAACAAATAGTGAGTTATGTGTTCAATTCATGGATTTTCTTGTCAATCAAGTGGAAGTCAGTGGGACAAAAATTCACACAGACAAAAGGAAGTTATAGCTTTTATACATGCATGATTTATAAAATCAGTCAATAATAATGAAATTAACTACAAATATTCTCAGATCATCAGCTAAAAATGTGTCATTTGGCTCCAGCAGCATCAGACTCTGGTAATCAGCCCCTTAACCATCTGCAGTAGTGACCTCAGTAACTATGCTCAGCAGCAGATCAATAAAGCAGTGCTGGTAGTTACCAAGTTAAAAGTGTTCCTAATGACTCTAGTAATTGAGTTAAAAGTGTTCCTAATGACATACCTGGTAAATGTGGCTCTCTGTTGTGGCATCCACTATTTCTCCTAAAGATGGTGTGAAGACTTTCCCTTGAACCAAACCTGGTGTGTTACGACAATAATCTGCAAGGGCATAGGTGGCTTCTGCTGATCCATGAACCAAGACCTATATGGAAGAAGAGAAAAAAGTGTATATCTCATGAAAGTTCTTTAAATGAAAAATAAAAATTGTGTCAAATGAAACCTCTTTTTTGTACTGACAAAATAAGTGCATAAAATTATTCATTACTTCACATTGCCAGTAGGTCAATGTATTGAGTGAGCATTAAAAAAATGTAAACAACATTTGTAATATACCCTGCGTACCTCTCACTGAAATCCGCTTAAAACCAAATAAAGTTTCTGATCCCAATGTTTTCGTTCTTTAATTTGCTTCACCCTCACCCCATCGACTTGGTAAACTGAAACCCTTATAATGTGAACACTGGCAGAATTTTGGTTCACTATGTTAATTTTAGATTAAAATGAATCCCATAAAAACAAGAGCATGTGGCCAGCCAATGGTCTTTAAGTGGTGTAAAGCCTTGCAGAGTAAAATAAAACTCAATGAAGAAACATACTGATGCAGTGAAATGCTAATTATCATAAAATGTGCATTTCTTGGGGTTGGGATGGGTGTAAAACTAATTTTAATGATGTAATACTTACCTGTTTCATTCTTTTTCAGGATGCAGCCTTAAAATTAGAGGGACATGAGTGCAGGTTGGGAGGGAATCTGACAATAATGATAGGTAAGTATTACATACATCATTTAAATTAGTTCCCCTCACCCCTCAACAAATACATTTTAATATCAGTAATACATAATCTGTTGCTACGGTGTACCATCCGATACTAGCCTACACTTCTCTAGTAAGGCTGAATATTCCTTCATTTTTCCTTCACTAGTTTGTGGGATCATCAGCCTCCCACCAAACTGGTCAAAGACAAAATGGAAGGACTGTAGAATGGTAGACTACTGTCAAATGGTATCTTCATGGGGCACTTTTTGTACTACTGCTATTGGCCCCAAAGAAAATATACCTCAGTTTTCATGAGCCAGTAAGTGAAGGTAGAAGGAAGAGAAGGTCATGTGAGAACTGTACCAAAATGTACACCAGGTCAGGTGGTGATATAGGGGAACATGTAAAATCCTGGTAACTTATGTTCATTAATAAAAGGTAAAAAAGAAAAAGAGAAAGTCAAAATGAAGTTTTATCATATCCTCCAGAGATAAATGAATTAGGTCCTTAAATTATCAATGACTCAAACCTTATGGGCTTTAATCTTCATGAAAGAAAGGTCCCCCTTGGTAAGAAATTAATCGTAAAGTTATTCCACTTCAAAATGGTGGTAGTGGAAATATCAGCTGAGTCCAGAGGGGAAGGAAAAGATGCTTCCTACCCTTTCTTCTCTTTTTAAAAGTTGCTAAATAGAAACACAAAGCCTTAATTGGGCATAAAAGTCTATCTTGATCATCACTAGCACAGAAATGACAGAGACTAGGAGTTTCAGTCAGGAGAGTAGCAACTGATAGAAGCTGTGTTTTCCACTGAAAAACCAAATTGGCACTGGAGAGAAACTGACTTGTAATCCCCACTGAACAGCAGACAGTTTGGTTCTATCAATAGGGCATGAAGTTTGCTCTCTAAAGAAAGTCTTGTTCAAGGCATAAGGTTCTCAAAAGAAGCTTCACCAATGATCCCACTTCAGGCTGAAAATGTTTATTTCCCAGGTTCTTTGGTCTGGCACTGGGAAAATGTAAAAGAGGTATTTGTTCTTTAGCCTCATCATAAACAAGTGTATCAAGGGCCTCCCTCAAAGTCTGAACATGGAATCTGGTATGGACTGGTACAGACTGCATTTCATGAGGACTATCTTGCTCTTCCTGGACTGACTGACTGCCAAAATATTCCTTTTGTCAGGAATGTGGCAAGCATGTGGGTAACTCCTACCAAACACTAACAGCAAAGAAGCAGAGATGCTACCAGGATTTCATCATAAAGGTGGAGGTTGTCCTATGTCATCAAATTAAGGGAGGAGCATGAAAAAAGACGGGAGGAGGAAATGTTCTCTTTCTGCCTGTTCCATTCTTGTTCAGGCTCAATTGAAATCAAAATCCTTCAAAGATGTCTCCTCTAGTTATAAAAGCATTAACCTGTTGATGGTTTCTGAGGTTAACCTTTTACTTATCTGTGGGTGAATATTGTTCTGTGCTGAGAACCCCTTTCAGTCTTCTGTATTAAGGGGTATATGCATAACTAGCTAAGCCAGCTTGAACAAGTTGGGAAATTATTCGTTATTGCTGTTTATTTTTTCCACAGCTCGTATGTACTGTCTCTTTGATATTACTGCCTCAAAATAAGATTTTTTACTGACATGAACTCCACCAACTAATAAGCCAGATTTCTTTTTTGTTCCATAATGCTGTATTAGGGTTTTAAGCCCATCATTGCCATAGTCTGCTTGTTCAGACAGGTATTTTGATCAAATGAATATCCTTACTTTTTAATTTCTTTTTAGATTTTTATCTATTCGGTTTATCTTAACTCTTGTAATGCTAGATAGGTTTTATCACAAGATCCATCAGTGCTAAATTGTTTTGGAAAAAAAAAAATGAAAATTGCACTCTACTTTCGAATTGTCTGTATTTTAATTAGACATGGTATTCTGCCTTTTCTATATTAAATTTGAAACACCACTGTACTGGGGTTTGACAGACATGCCATCTGTTTTTGTCCATCCTGCATGTACATCGGATCACAGGGAATCATACTGTTGCATACAATTTAGCTATAAATCACAGATATACAAAACAGTAGGGATTCAATCCTGTGCCTATTGATATGATTCACGATATACAGTTTATGATACGATATACTTTCAATACACATATCAACTTAATGGTCTTTCCATCTTTTGATGGCGTGTCAGTGGTAGTTGGTGCCCTGCAATGTGTTGACATGATGGTTGTATTTCCAGTATGTAAATTACAGACAGAAATAGACTTAGCATCTATTTATACCCCATAGTCATCCATTACAACATAAAAATAAATATTTCGAAACAGACTACCTGTTAGTTCTCATTGATTTTAATTCAACCTTTTAGGCCATTTCAGGCTTTCCCATTTAATCAGATGCATGACTCATCTTGGTCACAACACCCTTTGTTTAGCAGTGCAGGAATGCTTCAAAAACATCTCATTACCAATTTCATCTCTTCACTTAAACTTTGAAGACATTATGGTGATATCTTCAAAACAGAAGAGATAGTGCAATTTCCAAGTGCAAGGAAAATCTCATCAAGAACAAGACTGAGCATGTGTCAACAAAATCCATCATTTTACTTCCAGCAGATGCAAAACAACTGCCATGGCAACAGGCACTAGATTTTGTTAGTGAAGAAGGAAAATGATGACAACATCCACTCCCCTTCTATAAACAAACTTTAAAATGTATGCAAGATGACAAAATTGTGTCATTAGAAATCTGCCTCCTCAATGATATTGTGCTAATTTTATTTATCTCATGGGCACATTCAGTCAATGATTAAATATCTGAAAATAAAACAAGACATTTCAAATTTACTTCCCATGTACTTCATTTAATAACAACTTTTGAACAAAGTCTCTCTGTTGCTATGCCAATACTTCCTGTGTGTCATGCACGGAATAAGCTATGTTAAGTTCTGATTGGTGGTTATAGTTTACCCTGGACTGGAACAAACAATAACCACCAATCAGAATTCAATGTAGCATATTTCACAGCGTGACACACCAGAAGTATAACCTTCAAATTAGACCCAAGCAGACATGATATGAATCAATAGAGTAACTTCGTGCAAAAGTGGTTATTAAATGATGAGTCAAATACTTCATTATACTTCAGGAACACATTTGGAATATCTCCTTTATGCTGAAGATGCAGTTGGGATAAAATTATTAGCATGGAACTGGCAAGGCTCACAAACCATGTCACCTTGTTTTAATTTTGTAGAAGGTGAGTGAGTGTTGTCATAATTATGACTGCTGAATATTAAAGTAACTTGTATTGAGTAAATATAATTTTTTATTGGTTCTCCACCTCTTGTATCATAATGTGTATCAGTATGGTAAAAGTATTGATGCATCACTATATTGATGAATCATTTCACCCTTACTATGTATATATAAATTGCAAGCAAAGATAGAGCTCCTGTGATCCAACTCATATTCAACATCATTTTGGGGTTAAAAATTACTCACTGGTATTTCCAGTAACACTTTTCAAGCTCAAATTATCTGATATACTTCAAAAATCATTGTCATTGTCACTATCATCAGCCAGTATTTGCAGAATGAAATTATCATCTAAAGATGACCCATGATGAGAGGCAGCCATTTTGGGTTTTCTGGGTAGCCCATATCTTAAACATGCATTTCCAAAACTTTCATGGTGAATGTGAAGTTAAAACTATGATTGAATGCTTGTTTGAGGGTCCAGTGTGCCAATCAGATTTAGTTCCACAACTAAAGTACCTAGCTGTATAAAGAGTTGTCTAAATGAACAATGATGTGTCAGGGCAAGTGATATGAGATCTCAAATGGCAGTGGGACCTTTCAACGACAAGCTCTTTAGTTAAAACAAAACTGCATTCTGCACAATGTACATTTTTATATGTGTGACATTAAACTAATTTGCAGGAGTTCTCATCACACTCTCCAAGTGAATACATTTATGCAAATTTTCAAACTGTTTAAGTGGAGGGCATATTCTTCCCAGGACCTTGAACCCTGAAGAATTTGCCTATTAAGCTTCAGTTGAATCACCCACCTGGAATTTTACATATCTGCAAACAGATAGGAGTGTGGCTCAGGGGGTATACATGGGGATCCCTTACAGAAACTAATTCATCCACCAAATCAGATTATGGTGGAAATCCAGACCTGGAGAAATATGAGGCAAAGCCTAATGGCAGACTGCAAATTCGGAAGACATCCCCATCCAAGCAAAACAGAAGGTATTTAATGTGAGCAGGAAAGATAGAAATGTGGAGGCATGCATCCTGAAGGTCAATGAGACTGCTCAGTCACCAGGTCTGATAGCAGTCCTGAATGAGGCTGTGGTCTCCATCTTGACAGGCTCCACCTACAAAAACTTGCTTAAGGAAGAAAGGTCAATAATTAGTCAAAAATTTCCCCTTTTGTTTGCTCCCAGGAATATCAGAGAGAAGAAGACCAGATAGGTCAATGAACACCTTTTCTACTGCACCTTTCCGAGTGCACTTCTTCCTTAAATCACCAGATTCAACTGGCAGAAACACATGGTGAACCTTACTAGAGGAGGATGATCTCAAAACCAAAGTCTGTATCCTACTTTTATGATAGTGAGGACTCACCCATCATCTTTGATACATGACCAAACATCAGAAGGACGGTTTAGCTTGGCACCTATACAACTGATGGAAGAGGAACACCCTGCAGAAAAGGAAACGAGTCCCTAGGGCTGTCCCCTCTTTTCCTTAGGAAAGAGGAAGGGCCCACAAACTTTGTCTCAAGGCCTTCAAAGCCTGACTACCAATCTGTAGTGTTTGGGGAAAGGTCTTCTGTTCCCACTTCATAAGATGAAGTCTGAACATGAACTGCAACATCAACCTCTCTACCAATGGGCTAAGGACTCAAAAATCCATGGCTGCATGCATGGGATGGATGACCCTACATCCAATAGGGATTTAGCATGATTATAGGAAACAGGGTATGCTGCTCTGATCCCCTTGCCTAATCTCTGCCATTCATACACCAATTCCCAATCCCATGTGGTACCTGGTGCCTAATCACTGGTTTATGACTGGTTAGGTGACTCTTCCTCAGATCTTGTGGACTTGTATTATAGATGTCCATTTTCCAGGTGGCTCAATCCTGTTGCCAACAATAAGCTTTGGGGACTAATAGGGGACTGCTAATCCCTCATGGGGGAAGGTGAGAATTGTTTCCCACCAATACTGAGCTGTTGGCCAGTAGAGGTTGCTGCTCCTCCTCAATGGGTGGGGGTGGACGCAAATAACTCTCTGCTCCATGGGACTGAAGAGGGTGCTGTTTCTCCTTCAAGGGATGGCTCAACTTGGTTTCAGCCTTAGGGGGTTGGAGAAGGTGCTGGTCCTCCCTCATTGGTGGGAGCAGCTCACACACCACTCCCTTAAACCCTATCTTGGGAGAGGCCCCATGGACCTTATACATCTCTGCTGACACAACTTTCCCAATCCTAGGGACTAAGTGTTTGAAAAACCTGACAATTCTGATGAAGAAGAGGTAAGTCCTTTCTTCCACCCTTTGTAAGTTCATCTTTTCTTCTGGGAGGACCCAAACCTCATCTTACCATAGACTGCAAAAAAGGCCACCCATTTGTCCTTTCATAATATTTACAAACAAAGCAGGTGAATTAGAAATACCAGGGGGCTTTCTTGTGCCCACTCCATTCCACCTTCTACTTAGGCACTGCTGCAAGATATTACCTGTTATTAGGTGTCATTTCTATCAAATGAAGTAAAACGATCACATTCAGATGTTTTAATTATAATAAAGTCAGCAATGTTTTTATTATTTTGACAATATGCCAGCAACATTTATTCTGAGTACTGGAGATGAAAATTAGCACCAAAACAACAAGTTTGGTAAGAAACTAATACACTGTAACAATAGTAAGGAATACTTTCCTAACTTACTTTCAAGAATGAAAGATGTTTAATCACTAAACACACAAATGAAAGTAAGGACTGCTGTACAACTTCTTTATTGGAGAATAAAACAGCAAAAGTCAGATTAATATAATATGAATTTGTTTATTCATTGCTGTATTAACACAATACAACAGAATCAAGATGAGTCTGCAGACCAAATCATCAAGGATGGGGATAACTAAATATCTACTCAAGATCAAAAAAGGAATAAACAAATTCACAAACATGCTAATGTGGACACCCTCACGGGGAGTAACCTAACTGCAAAACTGAAAAAAGTAACCAAAAAGTGCAAATAACTCTTTCTTCTAATTCTGAACATGAATAATACTTGATTTAAAGGTAATTTCAAAGAGTAAAATTGATGCATGCAATGAAAATGCTCAAATCACCTTCAATTACTTGAAATAAAGACAATTTTTCTTCAAATTATTTTAAGCTGTCATAATGATGGTGATGACTGGAAAAAGAATGGAGTATAAGTGTGCATAGGCCAGGGTCAAAGGTTAGATGCTGGAACTTTCCAGAAAGTCGCACTGTGAAAGGATGAATTCCTGTAACACAGCTGAGGTTTTTCTTCATCTGGAAAAAAGCAGTCTATGCAATGGCAACAGGTTTTATATTACTGATATTCAATTATCTATTGTAAAAATTCAGAACTAAAGAGACATCAAAAAGAAGTCTTTTAGTGAAAACCCTGACATGATACAGCCATCCATTCTAAAGGAAGAGTAGTGATAAAGCAATTTTAAAGATGGTTACCTTAGTAGCCATATTGGACATTCATTTCATTTAGGACCAATGAGACATCATTAGAAGTCTTTGTCAAAACTCCATGTCAATATGACCATCCATTTAGGAGGAGTAACAATAATAATATTTCTAATATTTCTGTTAATGTGTCAAAAGATATGAATAGCTCATGTTTGTTAGGGGATACCTGAAGACTTCTTATTCCCTAAAGTGAAAACAGAAAACCTCAGCAGACTGAAAACTTCTCAAAACTAAAAATTAAATTAGGTTGCAAGAGGTTTCGATCTTCAGCAGTTTTACTGCTATCTCTTTTCAGTAATTTTAGTGCATTAACATGCAGACTCATTTCCCTTTTACAGTTTTCACACATATAAACTGTACACCCATATTTGAACAGTATAGATCAAGATTACTATAGCATCATGGCTGTACATATCTGGGTTCATGCTCTTCACAGCCTGATCTCTACCATAGTATTATGGCCATACAGATGTGGGTTTATGCTGCTCAAAGCCAGCACTGTTCTAGCATCATGGCTGTACATATCTGGGTTTACAGCATGATGGCTGTCCAGAGCTGGTTCTATAGCATCATGACTGTACATTATGTGGGTCTACAGCATTATGGCTGTACAGATGTGGGTCTATAGCATCACGGCTGTACAGATAAGAATCTGTAACATTATGGCTGTACACATGGGTATATAGCATTATGGCTGTACACATATGAGTATATAGCATTATGACTGTACACATCTGGTTACATAGCATTATGGCTGTACACATCTGGGTATATAGCATTATGGCTGTACACATCTGGGTATATAGCATTATGGCTGTACACATCTGGGTATACAGTATTATGGCTGTACAAATATGGGTGTATCACATTACGGTTGTACACATATGGGTATATAGCATTATGGCTGTACACATCTGGGTATATAGCATTATGGCTGTAAACATCTAGGTATATAGCATTATGGTTGTAAACATCTAGGTATATGGCATTATGGCTGTACACATCTGGGTATATAGCATTATGGCTGTAAACATCTAGGTATATGGCATTATGGCTGTATACATATGGGTCTACAGCATTATGGCCATATAAATCTGGGTCTGTGCTGTTCACCATTAGGTGCATGTTATATAAGTGAACAAATACAGTAATGAAATTTTCTGTTCGACCAGTCACTTTTGAGTGTTTGACTGAAGATCAAATCATAAAATTATTCTGCATATCTGCAAACCACAGGTCAAATGAAGACCTGTACCACACTTCACATTTTATAATACATAAATGACATGTGTATGGATGGATAGATAGTTTGTCATAAAACTTTAACCCTAACAGTTGTAAAACAAGGTGGCCATGAAAAATGAACTTTTGTTTAAAAGATAGTTACATTTTAAATAATACAAGAAGTTAAAACAAGTTATCATTCTCCTTGTTTACTGTTTTGCTATCAGGGTTATGCACATGGTTCCCAAGCTTTTCTAAATATAAATTTCCAGGTCTTTTCTAGGTTTTTTCCAGGATGAAATTAATTTTTTCAAGGTTCACATATGACCATTACTGAATGGAATTAAAAAACATTTTGGATTATAAAACATGCATTTCTAAATTTAAAGATGTTTCTCTTTCAAGACTCCAAAACATCTAAGCTAGAAAAGATGATCATGCACAAAACCACAAAATGAGTCACACGAAACAAACCTGACTATATTCCTATAAACTGGCATTTAAAGCCATTTCAATGTACAGAATACAAATTTTAACTTTACTTTGCTGACCTGCATTATGTTGCTACATGGAAACAACATAATGAGCATAAATTATTTTGTTTCCTTTCAACCTTTAATTCCAAAGAATTCTATAGCAATATATGTGCATGTTATACAAAATAAACATTTCCTATCACAGTATAAAAAAAACCCAATAAATGCAAAGTATCAGAATATTATCTTGTAGTGAAAAAAGTTTAACTCTTAATTTATGTGTGCCAATAAAATCTCAAACAAGATTTTTCAACCAACCTAAACTTCTTAGGACGATTTGGTTAAAAATTCCATCATTTAAAAACATTTATAAAAGGGCAGATTTAAATTTTGATAAAAGACCTTCAAAATTATAAATTGTTGTATAAACAAGGACTGAATTTTCTGTAAATCAACTTGTCTTCTTGTAGTTCGATAAACCAGTCCCCAAAACAGTATTGATGCAGGGGCTCTTAACATTTCTTAATATATAATAAAAGGGATGACAATTTCCCATTTCTCCTGTGTTCTATTTAAGATCTGAAACCAATGCTTCAAGCTACATGTCACTGTGTAATAGTTTCACACCAAAGTTCAGCTCAGAGATTCAAAATTTTTGTAATCCGGGTTTCCACCTAATATTTCAACCCCATTTTTCACATTTGGACAATTAGGATGGACTGTGGGGTCAAAGCAATTACATATAAAAAATTTGAAATCTGCCGCCACCATAAGATAACTTACCAGCGGGCTTAGCAAATTTAAACTATGTTATATCGACTTATACCTGCATGAAATTGATAGGATAATTATTTATTTTCTCAGAAATGGCAAGTATTATAATCGTTATGTCTTTAATCCGCTGACAGATTAAAGGAAACACGTCATAGATGAAACCTGACCCGGTACTTGCCATTTGCGTTAATAGTCACATGACTTCACAAATCTCAAACAACGACATCGGAAGTCCAACAGCCACGTGATATCAACAACAAACTCCTTTTTAATGTTCTTGTACAAAATTTCAATTATATTAAATGAAAGTCTGATACCTTTTGTAAAACCAGAAAGAACATATAATTCTCAACATATTTATTTCGAGAACAACGACAAGAAACTTGGCCAGTCTGATTCATCAAGCAGAGTAGTCTGGTTCCCGGCTTCGTATGCTCCCTGCCTGCACATGTCAACGTGGTAGTCACGTCATACAAACAAAACTCCAGAAGTTGGTCTCGGAATAAATATAGAGAATTTTGTGCTCTTTCGTTTTTGTATATTTATTACAACCAGTATACTTTCATTTAATTTTTTTCTAGAATATTTGAAAATGATGGTTGTGAGATCCTGTGTGCTCGTGCAACTATATAGCAATCGAAATAGCTAGTACCAGCTCAGATTTCATCAACGCATTAGTTTTATCGTCTTTCAGCAGATTAAAGACATAACGATTTTAATTCTCGCAATTTCTGAGAAAATAAACAATTTTCATACTGATTTCATGCAGGTATAACTCGATTTAATGTTTAAGTTTGCTAGCCCATCCGCTAAGCGGCTATGCTTTAACGCCACCATGTTGGCCTCTTGTGATGCTAGACTGGTTTTCATACCTTCCATATTTAAAAAAAAAAAAGATACTGATATCGAGCTGTCTGTGAAACAAAACGTCTACTAGACGAATCTAATCCACTGAGTGTTTGGATTGTTGCAACAAATATATTTATGGCAAGCACCCAAATGATCCATACTGCAACCTCCTAATATTCTGGTTAGAACTTGATAAATTTAACTCACGATCAGTTCAGTTAAGACTCAATTATGTAACTGTTTTGGGCATCAAGTTGTGGAGGAAAATTCCTGGGTTTTTCCCAACTTTCGTCAATATTTGCAAAATTCAAGGACTTTTCACGGTCGGGAAAAAAATTATTATTTCTCCCGACTTTTTCCCGATTTCCCGGTAGCATGGGAACCCTGTATGCAAAACAGTAAAACCTGTCTTGAAAGGCAACTGCTATAAATGACCGCCTATCTTGTGAGACTATGATGGCAGAAGGAGGTGTTTCAAGACTGGTTCTACTGTATTGTAAAAACACATGTGTATAAACGCAACCTTTACATCATGCTGATTTTAGTTATTTTATGAAAGTTTTGTATAAATTCTTTCCGAACTTATATGCACAATTAATATGTAGGGACCTCACTCATTGCTGAACTTATCCAACCCATTTGATAAAATTTAACTGAAATTGGATGAGAGAGGTTAGAAACTCAGCCAATCAGATGCCAAATCACTTCATCACTATAAGCAGATCTCACTTATATAACAGAACCTAAGATCATGATGATATAAATTTACTTAACAAGCCAGAGCAAAATCTGATCTGATGGAGGAACAAATATGATCTGAAATCAGTCTTCAAAGTGGTAACATACTCAGCCAATAATATACAAGATCACATCATAAATATGTACAGATCTTATTCATAATCTGATGATCAAATTCATTCTACATCTTGTTGATATAAGATTATTTACCAAGTCTGATCTAAATCCTATCAACAAGAAGGCCTGGCATGCCCACAATCAAGGCTTCCTGTAAAATATTTGACCTTGACCCCTTGACCTTGCCTATCAAGCTTGTTGCAGAATGAACTGGCTTAATCTCAAAAGGGTTCATCTAATATATGAACAAATTCCATCAGGTATATTGTGTATATAATGAAACAAAAAACAAACTTGAAACAAAAATCTTAACACATATTTTCTATGACCATGACCTTGACACCAAGGTCAAAAGGGCAAGAGTGCATGTCACTGAATGAATTGTCTTAGCTTCATAATGATTCAGCCCAAGTATGCATGTCAACAAATGAATTGTCTTAGTTTCATAATGATTAGTAGTTATTTTGAAAATCTAGCATGGGGTTTAGAAAATACTGCAGACGAAAAATCTTTATCATATGTACTTGCTTATATGTCGAGTCCAACTGCAAACTACATCGACCCAGATCTGCCACTGCATGATGCATCAGCAGATCTGTGTCTTTGTAGTTTGTTAGGAGCAATCAGTAGAACAAACACCCTAGACCCTGATCTGCAGGCGCATTGTGCTATGGCAGATCAGGATCTTTGTTGTTTGCAGTTTACCTTAACTTATAAGCAAGTGTATAAGGTAATTAAAACCTTAACACAGATTTTCTATGATTGGGGGGTTAAAAGAGGAAAGCAAGCATGTTGTAGAATGAATTGTCTTAGGTTCATAATGATATGTGTCAAGTATAATGAGAATCTGTGAAGGGGTTTAGGAAATACATGCAGATGAAAAACTTTAACCAAAACTCTAACTAGCTGCTGATGCTGCTGCTGCGATCAGAAAAGTGGATGCAATTTCTTGCTTTCTACTAATGCAGGCTTGAAACAAATACAGCCAATCAGATACAAGATCACCTCATCAATATGCTTAGGTCTTCCTCATCTATTTACCATGTTTTATCAAATTCGGGTTACATATGCCTATCCAAGGTCAAAGGGATAAACCTTTGCTTCATGAGGAGACACCCCAAGTATTAAGTGAATTTATTAAGAGTTACGGAAATATATGCACATTAAAAACTTTAAACAAAATTTCAACAGAACTCTGGATGCTATCACAGCTGCAGAAGGAGAAAAGTGATGTTTTGTTTTTCCACTAATATGGCCACAACAATAACTCTAAAAACATACTAAATTAAGTCAAGAATGGCTTTTCAAATTTAGGTACTGAGCACAAGTTAATAATTTGATAATCTGGATAATCTCATGACTACAATCCTCAATATGCATAAACAGCCACCCTCTCGGTGCTAAGGAGAAGAAATGAATGATCTTTGTCACTTAATACCAAGTTATAAATAATTGTGACTTTTTATTCAACAACTAAAAACCCTTACAAGTTGTCTGGGCTTTATCTGACTCAGGATCTTTCTCATCGACTCTCCATCGGTTCTTCCTTCAAAATCAATGTACTGGATGTTGGCATTCATATCTAGGGTGACTGTAACTGAGATACATTTTGTAGGAACCTCTGACAGATCTGAAAAAAAGATAAAATTTATTTTAGAGAGACAGAAAAAGTTACAATGGCTTTGCTCAGATGCAAGTTAAAAAATTTAAATCTGGGGAATTTAAATACTGTATCACTGAAATTTTTTTTTTTTTTTTACAATGCAAAAACCAATTTTCTTCTTTTGGTCATAGTGAGGTTTATCACTGACCTTATGACTCGAAAATTAATAGGCTTCTTTCTCACTCTGGGTATAAGATGTCCACACAGTTTGGTCCAGGTCTGTGATGTAGAACCAATGTTAATGTGTAGAAATCATTTTCTTCTTTCCCTTTGACCATCTGTTACGTATATGTAATTTAATTATTTTTGTGTTAGTTTTAAATTTTTTATTTTATTTTTATTTCATTACATGTTATTGTAATGATAACTTTATTCACTGGAATTGACATTTTTTAAATAGAAAATTCAGTTCAGTTCTTTTTAGCCTGATTAAAACGCAGTAGTGTTGCTACATTGTATTTTTAGCTGACCTAGTTCCTGACCTTGATTCAGAAATTGGTAAACACCGAGTGAAAATCATTGGTTGTAATCAAGGTCATACTTGGCTTGCGTGTTAGCTCTAATTTGTAAACAACTTTTTATTATTGAATCTTACAGTAAGATTCATTCAGTACAATCAACCTGTAAATAGCCTACGTGCTAATTGACATATTATTTTACTGTATTGTTTGGACTAAGTGATCACGTGACCCATCATGGGGTCTAAAATGCGTTTTTGTTAAGGGTTAAAACATATTTTGTAGTGGATTGAGTCAGTCGTAAATTAATACCTTCCGAGCTCAGAGGTATTTTGTGTTGTGACCAGTTCGAGTTAGACTTTTTATTTAAAATAATTTATTCACCCTGGAAAATACTTGTGTTCATCAAAATCCTTGGACAAAGCCATTTACTGGAAATTATTTGGAATTATAAAGCTGGAATATTATTCTTGATTCATAAAATTCAACAAGGAACTGTTGACACATCAACACAAAATAGGATATAGAAGACATCATCGCCTTCCATCTTGGAACTTCGGGATTCAAACTTTGATTCAATTTGAACTTTTTAGTGATAGGATTTATATTTTTAAATTCTAGGATTAATTTTTGGATTAGATTCACAAATCGTAAGTCCTTTTTCGCATTTTTACGGAAATAAATTATTTTGTTAAATTTTACAAAGCTTGTTGGCTTCACTCTTTTTTGTTACTTTGTTCGAGCCTAGTCACATAACACCATCAGATCATCAGGCTTCTTTCTTACCCCAAGTGCTAGCTACCCACAAAGTCTGATAACAGTAGATGATAAAAAGATCTCATGAGTTGTGTGCAGTGATAAAAAGTAGGGACCAGATGAATGGAAAACATCACCTTTTCTGATGTATCAAAGCTGCACCTTGTTTATTACTGTATAAACTCACTTATAACGAGTAAAACTGCAAAGAAAGATCTTGATCTGAACAGACCCAGATCTGCTGGTGCATTATGCAATGGATCTGTGCATTTTACAGTTGGACTCGTCTTATAAGCGAGTATATATGGTACATATTGTTTGGTATTTACTGTCTGTTGAGTGTAGGGAACATGCTTATATTTTCTGATTTATTGTTCATTGGGCTTGAAACATATTTTGCCAAGTATGATTTATATAACATCTGATCTCAGAGTATATGGTATCTTCCATTCACAAATGAGTGATTGAGGGCAGCTTTGGCTACTTTATCTGCCCTTTCATTACCCATTATGCCAATGTGGCTAGGAGCCAACAGTACAAAATATGTTTCCAAAATTCTATGAGAAGATCATGTTTCTGTAATATCTGGGATTTTAACAAGTTGTCATGTTGCAAGGCTTTCAATGGGAATCTGAAAAGATGATGTAATTTGTTGTTTTTTTTTTTGACAGGCTTTCAATGGGAATCTGAAAAGATGATGTAATTTGTTGTTTTTTTTTGACAGGCTTTCAATGGGAATCTGAAAAGATGATGTAATTTGGTTGTTTTTGAGAGGTTTCAATGTAGTTAAAATCTTTGAGTATAGCTGTATGTTTTGGAATAAAAACAAAGGCTCTGTCCAGTAACCAGCTTGAGATGGTGTTATGGGGGTACTGCAATAGCAGCTCCAACAGCCTCCATCTTTCGAACCAATGGTATACAGGGACATATGGGGGGCACTGATTTCATCGAATTTACTCTGAAAAATGAGAGGATTTATTGAGGAATTTTGAATTCTAAAAGGTCAAATATTTTGGGAGGTTTTTTATAAATTAAGTGGTGATTTGTGAATACAGTTTTCTTTTTGGTATTTTCAACATCACAACACAATACAAACCTTATGATGGGAATATAACAACAATTAATTCCATGACCTTTATCAATATTCTGAAATATGTTTTCAAAACTTTTCAGTTCAGTATTAGTTCTTAACTTGTCAACCCATACTGATATATCTTGGTATATGTTAATGACTATCTCATTTGGTTTTTGGGCTGCACTGAAGGGGCATCAATGAAAGTAATCAAGGGGCATCAATCAAAGTAATCATAGGGACATAAACCAGAGTAACCAGGGGGCATCAATCAATGTATTCCATATGCACCAATCAGAATAATCAAGGGGCATCAATAAAAGCAATCAAGGGGGCATCAAAGTATTCAAGGGGCATCTATCCAAGTAATCAAGGGGCATCAATCAGCGTAATGAAGAGGCATCAATCAAAGTAATCAAGGAGCATCTATCAGAATCATCAAGGGACATCAATCAGATTAATCAAGAGGCATCAATCAAAGTAATCAAGGGGTATCTATCCAGTGCTGGATTAAACCCTGTGGAGGCCCCTAGGCAGTCAAAATCTCGAGGCCCCCGTCGCAAATTATCTCCTAATACATCAAGATCAAATCAATTTCAATATTATTTTGATCCGTTGGCGCAGGGCCCCTAAAAGGCATGGGACCCATAGGCTGGTGCCTACTCTGCCTATTTGGTAATCTGGCACTGTATCTATCAGAGTAATCAAGAGGCATCAATCAAAGTAATCAAGGTGCATCAATCTGAGTAATCAAGTGCATCAATCAGAATCATCAAGGGGTATCAGTCTGAATCAAATGGGGCATCAATCAGAGTAATGGAAGATTGTTTAGAAGATATGAATTTTATTCACATATTATCCACGAGGTAACTGATAATTTTGGATAGCATGAAAAATAATATAGTCTTTACCCATGTATATTACGCTAACTAACTGCAAACAGCATTGACCAGATCTGCCATCTATGCTGTACCCTTCAAACCAAAAGTGGCAGAAAAAAGAGATTGACCCCAATCTAACAATGCATTATGCAAAGGTAGATCTGGGACAATGCAGTTTGTAGTTGGCCTTGTACTTTTTAGAGAAAAGAAAGTTCAAAGTGGCATTCTTCTAACTGTTTGGGATATTAGTTGTGTCTGGTTAAGTGGTATCCAATGGTCTCTCACTATAATGCCCCTCAGAATACCAAAGCCCCTTTTAAAACATGGGGCTTTGTCATGATCATTAAATTGGACATATTTTGTTATATCAATGCAACTTTCACTTTATTTTATTTCTGGACTTATAACAACGAATTATAACATGACTTGACATCATAAAATTGATTTGTTATTGTGTTTTAATGTACTATCATGACACAACCTTGCTGCAGCTTCGCTTATAATAAGGTTCCTTCACCTACCATCATGATCATTTTCATGGCTCCCAGCATCATAAAGTGGGAGCTCTATATGGTATCTCATATGTAGGACAATAACAACTCAATTTTCCTATGCCCCAATTAACAGGTAAAACAGACTTCAGTTATAATCCCATTTCTCAGCCAAGACAGGCTATATTTGGTGGTCAGTATAACTGGTGGAGGAAGAACCTGTGAAAACCCTGTTAGGAACCTATGACACATGCAAAGCTACTGGCAGCTTTCTCAAATAGTCACAGTGCCTGAGCTTGAGACTTGAACCCACACAGACAGAGGTAAGATGGCAGTGATCAATAAAGATAAAACTTTACCACCTGGTGCCCCAGCACATTGTTTAGGTAAGAGGAATATAATTCCTTAAAAATGATACAAAGGCTGTAAAATTTCCTTGTTCCATATAAATCCATCTGACAGGAAATGAACTTTCCAATGTTATGATGAGCTGTGGGTAAAAGTTCCTAGGATTATCTTGGATTACTGTCAATGAAATTTCTTGGGTATCAATCTTTGTTGCTTTGTGAAAAATTACATTTTTGTTTGTGCTTACATTTTGACTTCAGGGTGAATTCAGAGGTCCTATGTTTCCACATAAGGACTGGTTGGCTGGGTCTTTCAATTTGTGTAAATTCATGAAAATCATTATTTCCCAAAAAGTAGTGAGTTTGCAGTATTTTACAAATTAAAATTTCTCTCAATGTCTTAAACTGTTAAATAAATAAAACCTTATTAAAATTTTATTCCTATGCTTGAAAAAAGAGTTATACTTTTCCTAATTTATTGAACTGATGAAAAAAGTTAACAAAATAGTAAAACTAAATGAACCCTACCTTTGAATAAAAAACAAGAAAAGTAATCTCTAAAAGCAGCAGTGGATCCTTAACAAAAGTTTCTTTGAAAACATTTCAACATGAATATAATGTTGCTAAAAACTTGCATCACAAATGAAGAGAGCTCCATGACAGAATGATAAGAATTTAGAGCCCTTCAAAGAGAATGAATTGTTGGATATTATTGCTGCAGTAAGGACAATATCCTAAAGAGAATCCTAATTTCTACACCTTGACAAAATGTCTTAGGTAACCAGTGCAACTCAAAAATTGGAGAACAGCAGTAAAATGTCCCTAAAATGTGTAGTAATGACTGCTTGAATGCAAATGTTTAACCCATATTGTGTCTCCAGATTTGTTAATAAAGAACAATCAGCTTCTATTCTGGACTTGTTATTGAGCAATCAGTCAAAAGACACACCTCCTTGCCAATCATCAACCCTTAATACTAACAGATATTTTACTCATTCTCAGACACTCTCCCACTTTGCTTTGCTGACTGAATCATACCTTGTAGACAGCTTTAGGTTTTAGAACATAGGACAGTGCCTTGAAGGAACCATATCTGTAGACCTAAGTGTAGTAAATAAACATTGCTGCAAGTGAAAGATAATGTCAATCATGACTTGCACAAAACTAGACTGAATGTCTTCTTTCTTGAAAGACCACATTTTACTGGCAAGAAAGGTTGGTCTTGCAAGATAAATTACTTTGCAAAAACAATGGTACTAGACTAGATCATTTGACTGAATAAGAACTTTAACTTGAAATGTGTGTTTTGAATGGGGAACCTGGGTGTCAGAGTGGTCTAAAGCGTTCACCTTTACAGATTACATCTCACCTCTGTCCGCATGGTTTTGAATCATGGCTCAGCCAATGTGGATATGTTGTTGTTGTTGTTGTTGTTGTTATAGGGTTTAACGCCATTTTTCAGCACAAGATAGGCTATACATGGCGGCCAGTATTAATGGTGAAGGAAGAACCCGGAAAGAACCACCGACCCATGAGAAGCTACCGGCAAGCTTTCTCACATAACCACATTGGCCGAGCCCGAGACTTGAACCCACGCAGACAGAGGTGAGATGGCAGTGATCCATAACGGTGAGCGCTTTAGTCCACTCGGCCACTCGGGGCCCCCAATGTGGATATGTAAGAAAGCTTCCCAGTAGCTCCTGTTGGGCCAGTGGTTCTTCTCAGGGTCTTTCTGGGTTCTTCCTCCATAAAATATTCTGGTTGCCATATACAGCCTATCAAGTGATAGAAAATGGCATTAAACCCCAAAACTCAGACCTGTCTTTAGAACACAAGTGCCTTAACACTGCATGGCCAGATTGTGGGTGGGTGTTGGGGGTCTAGGGTCTCCAGATCTCATTAAAAAAAACAACACAAATACCAAAAAAACCCCCCAAAAAACAAAAAACAAATTACACACACACAAACATACGGTCACTTATCACTTGAAATTTGACCATCATTTTATTCCTGTGCACTGACTCTTACAGTTTAGTTTACTTTGGTATTATGCACACTTTGAGTAAATAGACACAAACTTTTGCTTTGGTGCCCTTTCAAAAACAGTCAGGGCCCTTTTGGACCCCCCACTTGACCTGATCTGAACCTGAAAACTGAGCTACATGTAAAACTTTACTGCATGGACAAGGGTAAAAACACATTTCCAGAACATATTTTTAAAGAAGCATACAAAAAGCCAGACACATACCTAAATCAAATGGTTGGTCTGGTCTAACCAAGTTCAGAAATGAACTTAGGCAGTATCTGTGATTGAACTGGGGGCCTAATTTGTATGAGTAAATGCTTGTAACACACATACTATTATATGAAAATACCCAGTGCCAGAACTGCAAGTGATGCATTTCATCTTGACTCCTTTACAAGTGCAATGTCCACTTAAAACTGAATTCCCTCTCAAAAAAATCTTAAATGAATATAATGGCATAACACAGTTCTGTCTCTTACCTGATAAAGGAATAATAATAAATATTCAAAAAAATATTTTAGAAAAATATAGAAAAAAACCAAAAGGGCATCCAAAGAGGTGGCCCCAAATGTTGAGCTGATGTTGAGCTGATGAAATAACATGTGCCTAAATAGGTTAAGATGATTACCATCACACTGCACATCATGAAAACAGCTCCCTTATAACCATCTTCAAGGCTGACAAGGACAAGTGCACAGCCCATGCTCTAACCATTTCAATCTAACTACCAGACAATTTGTGCTTAATCTAAAATTTGTGACAGACCCAATTGAAAACCAAGATAATAATTCACAATCATCTGAACACATGCAAAATTTACAACCATTGAAAATGAGTCTGGTTTTCAAAGCCTTATTGTCACAGATTGTAACCAGTACTACTTTTAGACCATGATGCTGAAATTTCCCCAAATAACTCATTTGAGTTTGATGATAAAGGTGATTTGAGAAGGCCAATCATTTTACACAGTTATGAGCTACATAGAACAAGATTGTCATCCTAACTGGTAAAATTGGTTTTGACATGGACTGTTGCTGTAAAGGATACCAGGCTTCAAAGGACTATTTTTGGCTGCTATGCAATACTACAGCCTTCCTTGTTCTTCTGTAAACTGTCTTCTTTCTGTTACTAACAGAAAATTAACTTGTAAACTTGTAAAACTTGTTCTGGTGAGGAATAAATTAATATAACACTTGAAATCTGATGAGAAAAAAGAAAAAAAATCTTTTCAATTCACTTATTCATATATTCATAAATTATATAAGTTAAAAGGAATTAAATTTTCCAAAATTCCAAGATATGAACTTGTTTTCCTCTAGAGACGGAGGAATGTCACTACTAATATCTCCTGTTTATGCAAAATTATTACTTAAATAAATTTTATAACGATGAATGGATGGAGAGGCAAACAGAACAAGATGGTTTCTGTACAATTATGACAACAAACTTCTCTGGACAAATGGATGGACAGATAGACAGTATAAAGTCAAGATACCTCCACTACAAGCAATGGAAGCATACAAATAAATGTGGAATTAAGTAATGACAAAAAAGGGACATCTTCCATGGTGTAAATAAACTGTTTAACTGAGCTTGTAAATACAACAGCCAAAACTATTGATGCTTGTGTTTATATTACCTCTTTCTCTTCCTATGAATATTGCAATGACATAATGTTCCACCTCGTGTTTTGGTTAGTACAGTAATGAACAAGACTTATAACACTCAGAAACTGATTAGTGCAAAAAACCTTCATGATTCACCCTAGACTTACACTTACTTGTACTAATTGTTTTGTCTTCTTTTTTGTATTAATCACAAATATCTCCTGAATTCTGTTATTCTTATATGATTAAGAAGGTTTTGGCTTGTTTCATGTGCACTGTTGTAATTTAAGCTGTGCTAAAAAATGGGTAATTCATATGCTGCATGTGAACAAATTTTGTTTTACTTATGATAACTTGGGGGCAGTCTCAAGTGAGCTGAAGCTGATAGAACAGCAAGATATACACGGCATTGATGTTTTGGCAGAAAATGAGCAAACGTGTAATTTTATCATCAGAAGTGCAAGAGTATGTAGTAAATGAAATAATGTAAGAATGGCCTTTCAACTTTTACATTTTCTGTAGCAAGTTTACTGCATGGTAAGTTGTTTATATCTAGGAACCTGCCCTGAACAATGTATATTTAAGACTTTAGAGACCTACTTGTCATGTCAACAGTGTGTGAAGTCTTGTATTTTGTTTTTTTCTTGGTAATTGCAAATGATTTCAAAACCTCAGGTTTTTGAGTTGGTTTTCTAAGTCTGCTTTTGAAATCTTGCTTTTGTTTTATTAATAGTAATCTTAAGTAGAAAATACCAGAAATGGATTTGGACATCTTATTTGATACATAAATGTTCTGTTGACTTTGGTATGACCCCTGTTCTATACCATGTTCTTGTTCAACTTGCCATGTTATTGTTTCAAGAACACCCAAAATGGCAATGGACAGAAATGGCAACGTTGTCAGCAATGGCTACTTAGAATATTGACTTCATAATTCTCTTGTGACTTGGTGTTTGAATTTCTGGTGACTTAAAACATCTGAAGTTCTTCCTCTTGTAAACTAATTCAATGTTGCACAGTTTACATTTTGTCTTGCTTAGGTGTTGATACTCACTAAGTTAACAAACAAGTACAGTATTTGAACACAGATTCTTTAAGTGTGAAATATCCAATATTATATTTAATATTTTTCATACTTTTTAAACTCCTACATTTTCACATGTGAAAAAAATTTCCTTATAATGTACAAGATTTTTAATAATGCCATGTTATTTGATTGTGTATGTCTGTAAGAAATTATACTTGCAGCAAGAAAGGTAAGCATTTTGTGAGCTAGAAAAATAAATTGAAGCTGTATTAACTTTCTGGAATGGAAATTATCTTTTGCTGAAAATATCTGACTTGCCACTGTTTGCTTCATTATGAAGTTATGTCCCTTGTACTTCTTCAACAACAGTGTTAAAACCATGTGTGCTGCATCACTCAGTCAAACTTGCTTTTGTGGTCAGATGGGGTAAAATAGTTTATGAAATATCAAAATAGGACTTATTGCAAAAGATTAGGTCATCACAAACCCACCATTCTCTCTCACTACTGATATTTTTCATGATCAGTCAATGAATATTAAAAAAAGGTGTGTATGTGTGTGTTGAGGATGGGTTGGGTGAGTGCTGAATGATACAGAAGTAAAATTAGTACATAATAAAAAGAATTTTTCCTTCTCTGTCTAAAAAACTTTATATATTTTATCTTGTGGTACAAAAAAATGATACACCTGAATTTGTTGCCAGGCCACATGTTAAAATATCATGCTTTTTCTACCACTCAGGTATTAATAGACAAGCAATAAATGTACCCTTATAGATTTAAATATCTGCATTCTTAGTCTTATGTTCAGTTATCATATATACTCACATATAAGATGAATCCAACTGCAAACTGCACAGACCCAGATCGGCCATTGTGTAATGCACAGGCAGATCTGGGTCAATGCAGTTTGTTAGGCATAATCAGTAGAACAAACAAGATCGACTCTGATCTGCAGATGCATTATGGTACAGCATATCTGGATCTGTGCAGTTTGCAGTTGGACTCATTATATAAGCAATTATATATGGTATTTGTTTAATTGTCAATAAAACAATTCAGTCAGGTGGTATAGCCACCACCAAGAGTTTGAAGATGACTGTTAAAACATCACAGGTCTTTTAATGAAAACCCCATGTGAAAGCCAGCATCCATTCAGAAAAGTAGCCATAGACTCTTTTAAGATGGCTACTGTAGCAGCCATGTAGGACGTCAGATGCCATTTATATAGTGCATTTCAGTTCTCTGCACAGTTAATCTGCCAGTAAAGAAAATGGCACTATGATATGAATACAGTGGTTTTAATCCCAAGGAAACACAGGGCTGCATTGTCTTTCTCCATTAGGAACTTTGGTATTATCAATGTTTATCTCAAAGTTTATTGTTACTATCTTCTTGATACAAGATGTCAGTGATCTCCATGAATCGGACCTGCCTCAAAATCTCTTAAGTACCATCAGTTCAAATTATAAAGTATTTATTTATGAAGAAAACTCACATGGCACTTGTGAGATTTCATGAGAATTCCGTGCTAGATCAACCAATACTAGATAAGCCCATCAGCCATTTTATCAACATTCTTGTAAATATTACCTTCAGGATATCATTATCTGAGATTAGTACATGCCATTGGTATGGAATAGTTGGAAGAATCATACCATAATTGTAAAGATCACAGCTTACCTCCCTTGGCTGATATTATAAGACTAATGGTGAGGAAAAATGGGAACCAGTCTAGAAATGGGTGAAGGTAAAATAGAGTAAATAGGGGTTTGCTGGCCAGGATTGGTTGAAAATAAAAGTTAGATTTAATAAAAAGAATCTCTTGAGAGTTTATCCTAGTCGTAACTGAAGAAAAAAAAAAATGAAACACTGTTTTATTGATGGAATTTCAGTCCTTTAACAGACATGAGTTTAGAACACACATTACTGAAATTAGCACCTGACTTTGGTGCAGAAATGAAAGCAGATGTTTCAAACACATGTAGATACAGAAAATGGCATGGCTCATATGGTTTTCTCTATGTAGAGGCTTTAATCAAGGATGCATCTATACTGATAAACGAGCCTGATGCTGAGCACTCAGAATTTTAAAGCTAATGAAGTTTTAATATCATGGTTTTTTGCATAGGTTTACTATGGGAACTAAATTAGGACCATGCGTCATATAAACTTAATAGCATTAGAGCCAAACTAATGCAAGACATAAGCAATGCATTTATATTGGGAGAAAATCCTTGCTTTTATGTGTTTTGAGGAAAAACAGGTTTTTAGGAAGAAAATATCAAAACTGGCAACTACAATAGGGTCAAATCCTTAAATTCCCAAATTTACAGGCAGCTGACTGTAAGACAATTGATTTTTCAATGAGTTTGCTTGTGAAATTTACTTTAATATGGCTCATTACTGTAAAATTGCAGTGACCATGTTCTTTGACCATTTAACTTCGAAATTGATAGGCTTCTTCTCTGCACAAAGTTTGATCCTGGCACTAATGTAAAATGTTATTTTTCTTCTTTCAGTCATTCTGATCTTGACATTTCATCTTTTGACCCTGAACTCATGAGGGTGTTTATTTACCCTAGGTGCAAGATATTCACCAAGTTTCATAACTGCTGATTGTGGCAAACTCCAATATTGTGAAGGAAAAAAACCAAACAATATTGCTAACAGATGGACAGATGTCTGGATAGACAGAAGGATGGATACTATCATAATATGCCCTGTCTTTTGGTGGCCATATAAGACGAGCACAGACATCATGACGAAGATGATGTCTATCACCTCCATGTATATTTTGTAAACACGAACTTTTTAAATAACAAATCTCTGACAAATACTTCTGTTTCTTCCTAAATATTAATTTCCTTTTGTTTCCTTATTTATCTTAGCATACATATTTTTGATTTATAGGGGATCAGATGACTCTTTTTTTTTCCATATGTAGTTATTGCATTTTCTTCATTATTTCATAATATGAATAAAATAAAAATCAAAAACTCTCAAAAATTAAAACTTTAAAGCAAGAAAACTTTGCATATATAAAAAATGACTATAAACGATTTTTAGCATCAAGAGTTACTGTTGGCGCAAGAACTTTGAATCAGAATTGATACATATGGACATGCATGATTTGTAATTCTAACGGGGTTTACATGTCAAAGATCCTAATCAGATCACTGCACTGGTACACTGCATTTACTATAAATAATCTACAATGTCCCAATATTTGTCTGTTTCAGAAATGGGTAAAATGGGAAGTAATGAAAAAATTCTCATGGGTATTAAAGAATTCAGCCATATTACATTTGCTATTATGTCAACTGCAATTTTCTTCATCAAATTAGGCCATGTACAAGGGCGAATTAAATGGGCATTCATCTATAAATGAGCCTTGTCTTGTGAACCCCAAAATTAAATGTTGAGAAGACAAAATCTATTGATACAAGCTATATACTAATTATCTCTCTTTTTTTAACTGGCCAAAACGTGATATTCCAACACAAACAGAAACTGAAATAATGCATCTAATAATTCATTTTGTTTAATTTAGTAAATTTATATTGGGTTATGATGACTGCAAAGCAAATACTGAGATCACCATGCTGTATCAACCAAAATGTAAAGAACTGATACTTTTTAAAGCATTCTTTTATAACCCTGAACCCAAAACCAAAACACTTGACATCTGAGTTTTGTGACATGCCACAAACCAAACACACTGGACATTTGTGTTTTGTGATATGCCATAAACCAAACACACTGGACATACGTGTTTTTGTAATGTGCCACAAAATAAACCCCACAATGGACCTCTGTGGTTTGAGACATGACACAAGCTCAAGATATTAAATCTCAGACATATTTATTTCACAATCAAGAATTAACTTGCACTTAGCAACATTCAGATTTTTGCTTCTCTTCCTGGACACAAGAAGCTGGTGGGCTTTTTTAAAAGAACTTTAGAACTACATGAAAACCTTTGTTAGTACAGCATGCAGCTCTAGAACCGGTGCATATATGCCATTCTCCCTAAAGATGCTTTTACTGCAAGGATGAGTGTATAGGCAAATCACCCCATACCACTTCCAGGACTTAAGTTTCAGAGCTTTGAAAAAATTTGATGCATGGTCAGATGTCATAACAAAAAATTCTAGAAGCTTCAATTCAGAAGACATGTCTTTCACAGCTTCTCAGATTTAGAATTGGACATGGTATCACCAAAGTCTCCGGTCAATAGATATTTCAGTTTCATCTCCCATTCCCATTCAGTCACTGTCAAGCAATTTGTGTTCTGTCAACAGCCACATACTCCTCAAGGTCTTGTTCAGCTTCTGTCCTAACCTCAGTTTAAACTCACAGAAGTAAAGTCTCAGTGAACCAAGTGTCTGATGGAAGTTTATACCTGGGTTCTTATGTGGATAACAAGCTTCAATGTTACATGCTTCACACTTGATAGTTGGTGCAAGTCCCTCATGACTACTTTATTGAGTTGAGATGCTCTCTCCAAAGTAACCTATTAAAAATGTGCACTAAAGTTGTTTGCATGATTTCCACTTGCAGTTCCAGTTTTTGGCATAATCGTTCCAGTGTCATGTTTCCTGTAGAGAATGTTATCAGCGAACTGGTGTTTGCTGTATACCAATATTAAATTTACAGTGTCTGCAAATAGTTTTGTCCATCCGTATTTTCCATTAGATTTTTTTTTTTAAAGCCTATGTTATTCAAAACATCTTTCTCCTTTCACAGAAAAATTGTATTATTTTTCTTTTGCCATGAAGAACCAAAAACATACAATGTAGGTCTTCTTGGTTTTGTGGCCCGTATTAAATCTGATTCAATTCCATGCAATATTTTCAAACTGCATCAAGCACAAATGAAATTCATCATTTGAGAGCAAACTTCTAAAGTCAAAAAGGGCAAAAGGTCAATCCAGTTTTTAAGAAAATGAAAGATTACAGTAAAATCTTTTCTATTTGACTCAAAGCTAATTAAGTTTGAATGAATGGAGCCTTTCAAAAATTACCGAGCAGAAATCAATTCATCTTGCAAAAGGCAAATTTCTATGTTAAAATGGTGCCATTCTCCAGCAAATTTTGATAGAAAAAGAAAATCAAACCAGCTAGGTCTTCTTGACATAGTCATATAGCTGCATAACAAATTTGTTTTTAGTCCATATGTTCCTAGAGAAGTTACTTACTGTACAGGCCTAGAATTTAGCATAAATTTCTTTGTAGCCAGAAGGGCTAGTAAATTGAGATTATTCAACAGCCCTTCCCACAAAACACCGACTTGCAACTAGTTAAACTTTACTAGTCAATGGACTAATGAAATTATGAAAACTACTAGTCCAAAAGGAAATTCACATGCCTCGGGCTTGTGGACTACTGGTCATTTTGAACCATGCTGGAAACAATGTTTGTGAAATATGTATTGATATGAGTAGCAGAGAACATGGCTGGGGGATACTGAATTATATTGTGCTACAAAAACATAAAAGATTATCTTTCATTCCCTAAAAAAAGTCATTTTCTAAAATACTACCTTCCATGAATGAAATGTGAAAAAATGCAAGAAAATTTTATCATTCAAATGAATCTTTTCAAACCATGGAATCTTGCATACTGTCTTATTTGCCTGCAGATTACATAGTGTCAGGGAACTCTCTTCAGTTGAATTTGAAGCCTTTCCTCCTTCTGAAAAACTTACCACTGAAGTGATGCACTGTAATTTGGTTCAATCAGCAGACTGGAGTCTTGGTGATGGAACAAAAAGTACTGCATTTCATGCATAACTAAAAACACATTCAAGAACAGAACTTTTGCCAAATGCCAGCTAGATGCACAATTTTTACACAAGCTTCCTCTCCTTTTAACTGATAGTAACACTTTCACTATGCAAATTTCAAACAAAACTTCAGACAGAAATTTATCACATGCATTATCAGCTACCTAAAAATACTTGGATACAGCTTTCTAAATGTATCGGCATTCGATTGTTTAATGTAAAATTACTAAAAAACTTTGCTAATATCAGATAACAGTGAACTCTTAAAATTAAAGTTTCATGTTTAATGACTCTATAGAATGACTGTATAGAAGAAATGGTAGATTTTGTCCTTCTGGAAGGGAAATAACTCTTGGTAAATTGTTTTTAAAAACAACTCCAGTCATTGGGAAATAGTTTTTCTGAATAATGTTAAATCCAAGTGTTATTTACTTGCCTGCTCTCAAAGACAATATCCCAACTCAATCTTGTGAACTTTTCCAAACTGATTTTGATCAAGGATATTCCTCTCTGAGTGCAGAAGAACATGTAAAATAAACTGGGTGATGTTCAATTGAATTAGTAACATTTTTTTTTCTATTGAAAAACTTGATTGTGTCACTCTAGCGAATAGAGAAAATGAATATGGAGTGAGGATACAAAAAGACTGTATTAAAAAGCATTACAGAAGATTTTATTTTACAGGTCAACCAGTTTCACCTAATCTATATAATTCTGATTATTAGTGCCAATTTTCTACAAAATAGAATCCTGTATTGATTATTTAAAAGAAAATAGTTTTATTTCAGTTTGAGCTCTGAAATGAAAGTACTTTTGGTAGTGGTGGTGGGGTGTCACTGCATGTGTATCAAGTACAGGTAATAGTGGTGGGGTACTGTTTGTGTATCAAATACAGGTAATTGACCTTTCACAATAAAGCTGATTAATCTGCTGTTTGACTTAAGGTGTAGCCCAATACTGTAGTTCATCTTAAGGTATAGCCCAATACTGTAGTTTGATTTAAGGTGTAACCCATTATTGTAGTTTGATTTAAGGTATAGCCCAATATTGTAATTTGATTTAAGGTGTAGCCCATTAATGTAGTTTGACTCAAGGTGTAGCCCAATATTGTAGTTTTATTTAAGGTGTAGTCCAATACTGTAGTTTGATTTTAGGTGTAGCCCAATACTGTAGTTTGATTTAAGCTGTAACCCATTACTGTAGTTTGATTTAAGGTGTAGCCCAATGTTGTCATTTGACTTAAGGTGTAGCCCATTACTGTACTTTGACTTAAGGTGTAGCCCAATACTGTAGTTTGATTTAAGGTGTAGCCCAATACTGTAGTTTGATTTAAGGTGTAGCCCAGTACTGTAGTTTGACTTAAGGTGTAGCCCAATACTGTAGTTGGATTTAAGGTGTAGCCCAATACTGTAGTTGGATTTAAGGTGTAGCCCAATGTTGTCATTTGACTTAAGGTGTACCCATTACTGTAGTTTGAGTTAAGGTGTAGCCCAATACTGTAGTATGATTTAAGGTGTAGCCCAATGTTGCCATTTGACTTAAGGTGTAGCCCATTACTGTAGTTTGACTTAAGGTGTAGCCCAATACTGGAGTTTGATTTAAGGTGTAGCCCAATATTGTACTTTGACTTAAGGTGTAGCCTATTATTGTAGTTTGATTTAAGGTGTAGCCCAATAATATAGTTTGCTTTAAGGTGTAGCCCAATACTGTAGTTTGATTTAAGGTGTAGCCCAATACTGTAGTTTGATTTAATGTGTAACCCATTATTGTAGTTTGATTTAAGGTGTAGCCCAATGCTGTAGTTTGATTTAAGGTGTAGCCCAATACTGTAGTTTGATTTAAGGTGTAGCCCAATATTGTACTTTGACTTAAGGTGTAGCCCATTACTGTAGTTTGATTTAAGGTGTAGCCCAATATTGTAGTTTGATTTAATGTGTAGCCCAGTACTGTAGTTTGATTTAAGGTGTAGCCCAGTTTTGTAGTTTGATTTATATTATAGTCTGACTTAAGGTGTAGCCCAGTATTATAATCTGACTTAAGGTGTAGCCCAATGTTGTTGTTTGACTATGGGCTGTTGCCCAATAGTGAAGTTTGACTTCAGGTGTAGCCCTATATTGTAGTTTGACTTAAAGTGTAGCCCAATATTGTAATTGTGATATATTCATTGCTTTAACTGTTTTTTAATACACTGGATGAGAGATTTTTGTATGTTGTATGTTTTGGGATAACAAAAAATAATCTGTGTTCAAACACATATCATAGAAATCGATTGTTATGATTTCTGATCCTCTGTTTGCCTGGCTATCTTATATTGTGTATCATATAATATTTGTTACTATTACTCTTGTTAAAAAAGACTTCTAATTCACAATCCACCTGTCCATCAATCCAACTAATTTACTGTGTAAATTCTTAAGTAAATTTTGACTAAATATCAATTTCCTGCCATTTGATTCTGAATTTTTACATAGATAATCTGAAAGTCACTGTGTCTGACCAATGGAAGTCAAATAATTTCTTAAAGTTAATAATTTGTTTTAGAAAACAGCAGCCTACGGATGATTTTTTTTCTCTAGATTTATTGCTCAAATTGGATTTACAGTGGTCAGGCAATGAAAACCATTTTGAGACTGAAGCCTTATTTATTGTCTACTACCTAAGTGGTTTCTATAAACACACCCGTACAGAATTTAACAGGCTTCATAACAGACATTTTGTAGGGGAATACTCCTTTATCCTGATATTTATGTTTAAGGATGGGTGAAAGTTCTTAGCATATGTTTTTTAGAGTATATTTAATACTAAATCCAAATACTAGTACCAATTCTACATGAGAGAATCAATATTTACTTTTTGAAAATCATATGCTTTGCATGATGTGCATCTACAATTTTGGTTCGTTTCCAAAAACCTAAAAGCAAAACAAAGGTTGCAATCATTTTCTATTACTTTGGAAGATCTGAAACTGATTCCAATGTTGATATGTAATTGTTGGTTTTCCACATGTATTATCTTCAGTTTGGGAAACAGTTAATTAACCCCAACCCCCATTCCTTTATTATACCCAATACTATATCCAAAAAAGAGGCCCAAGTGAACCTCATTTTACTCATCTACATGCATAACTAACAGCTGACCATTTCACTCAACATGTTTATGCAGTATTGTAAGAATACAACCCATGTAAGCTATTTTCAAACTTTGTATTAGGTTGATTTTAACTATTTATCTTACAGCCTGATAAATATTATCTCTAAATACCAAGGTATAATTAATATGAACAGGCCCTGGCTCATAATCAGAGTCATCCAAGATCTGGATGATAAAATAAATTTACCAAGTTTTAAAGAAACTGGATAAGATATAGCCAACAGATCTATAAAGCTAACAAGGTAAGTCAATCTGATGCAAGATATCTCATTACTATGAACTATTCTATAAAAGAATCTGCCCAAGACAATAATAATATATTTACCAAAATTTGGGCAAAATCAAATTGGAATTTGGTCTCCAAGAAGGATACAAGTTTGCCTTGTAAAAATGTTGTTATCTTCATCATGATCAAACTGATCCAGCATCTTGATAATATAATACTATTTAGCAAGTTTGAGAGAAAATCTTTTAAGAAATAGTTGCAAAAGCCTTGACAAGCTCAGTCAATTAGATGAAAGGCCATGTCATTAAAATGATTAATACGTTGATTTTGCTTGTAAATCATAATCAAACAAGATCTAGATGATAGAGGACTATTTACTAAGTTTGATCAAAATCTTATAAATAAAATAGTCTTCAAAGTACAAATAACTGAGCCAGTCAGATGCATGTTGCATGATCAGCTCATAAATATGCATAGGTCTAGCTTACTCATCATCCAATATCTTGATGATATTCAACTACTAAGTTTTATTTAAACTTAGTCAAATATAAGTCTCAAGAGTGGTAAGAACCTCAACACTCATTTGGAAGTTCATCTATGCACAGATCACACTCAATTAAAAAACAAACAATACTCATCTTCATACAGATTTATTCAGCATGCTAGATAAAATCAGATCAGAATCAGTTGCTAAAATGTTGACAAGCTCAGCCAATAAGAAGCCATGTACATGAATCCTTCTCATCTATTCAAGCCTATTTACCATGACCTGCAAGCTCATCCTGTCATATGCAAGACTGCTTCATTAATATGTGTGCATCCCATGCATTGTCATACTCGTGCAAGATCTTCATCATATAAGCCTATATTTGAAGCATTATCAGAATCTGATTAAAAATACGGCTTTTGGTGTAGAAATAAGCTTATTCCAACCATATCTACCACATCACAGCCTGTCACACTAAAACGATGAACTCCTGATAAATCTTATTTTAAAATAAGGTCCCTCCAAGGGTTGTTGGATGGTTGTGAGGCTTTAATGCCATTTTTCAGCAAATTACAGGCTATACATGGCAACCAGTACATTTGGTGAAGAAGAAACCCAGGAAGAACCATTAACTTACCAAAATAAACAAAAACACAGAGTCCCTCAAATGGGCTGATGCTCTACTGTCTGAAAAGAATTTCCAGGAATTCAAGACCATTTCTTATTTTTTATTTCCAAGATGCCAAAACCATCTCTTATATTCTTATACAAGAAGATTTCTGACTAGCTGCTGTGGCATCCATAATGAATGTAAGATCAGTAGCATTATCATTTGGGACAAAGCAGACATCATTTAACAACTTTTGGAGAAAACCCCACACCAATATGAACATCCATTCAGGAGAATTTGTGCCAAGATTTTTCATATGTTCATTGTGGCAGCCATATTAGATGTCTACAAGATACCATTTTCATTTAGGATCATCTAGATAACATCTGAAGTATTTTGGTGAAAACTCTAAATCAATATTACTAGAGGAGTAGTGATAACAAGATTTTCAAGATGGCCACCATGCTAGCTATATTGGATGTCAACTCTGGAATATTTTGATTCAAGAGCAGAAAGACACCATCAAAACCCAATATCAATATGACTTTCTATTCTAGAGTAAGAAGATTTTCAAGATGGCTGCCATATTTGTGGTTAGATCAGCAGCATTTTCCTTAAAGACCAACTATATATCATGTCAATATGACTTTCCATTTAGGAGGAATAGTAGTAACAATTTTCAAGATGGCTGCCATCAGATTGGCACCATTTTCCTTTAGTACCAACATATGTCAAAACAGAGAGGTGAGCATAGGACAGATGAGAAGATTTGCAAATATGGTCAGGAATTTTGAATTCAAATCATGAAAATTTTCAGCAACCTGATTTTAAGTATGCAAATGGACAAAAAAGATAACTACTGGAACTAAAAAATTTCCTTTTTCTATATTAAAATATCCACATGATCTCATCATATCAGTCCTTTCACAGCAACATTTTGCCTTTCCTTCTGTCCATATATGTAGCATCATTTTTAGCCTTATTTTGTAGATCATTGCCTGGATTATATTTGCTCATTGCTGTTTATTTCAACGCATAAAAAATTATGAATCATTACTAAATCACATTTCCTCTGGAGTTACCCTGAATTTTCATCAGAATAGAAAATGTCCTCTAATGAGTCCACCAAGAACTTTAAATTGTTATTTGCCTGTGCTAAATTTAGGTTGCTGACTGCCTGCCAGAACTGTTCAAGATTGGTGCTAACTTGATCGAATTTGGAAAGTTCATCCAAAAACTGACTTTACAGTAATGACACAAAGTCCCTCTGAACTTCATTGCAACTACTGAAATTCCAATTTCCATCCATTATTAAATTTCGTGTGATATTTTGGTTGTTTAGATTTTTATGTTTCAGCACTGGAGATAATGCAAGCTTAGACATCACAAAATTATCAGACATTCAAAACAACGAATGAATAGGGGAGGTTAAGATTTCACCTTGTTGCTAAAAATAGAATTTGATGTCATTTAACCACAAGACCTGGTGTACACCCACTACACTGTTTTCAGATAAGCAAAATAAATTATGATTGTACACAATACGATGCTGATGCTAAACTGTGTCCATACTCTGTGTACTATGTTGCTCTGTTCATATCAATGTGTACAAAAATAATACTCAAAAATATAATATCAACCAGATTTACTACATGAAACAAATAAAGACTTGTTTTATAGTCTTTATGTCCTCTAATTTGGGGAGACGAGCAAATTATTGGCTAAGAATATAGGTTGTTCAGTTTAATAAAAACAATAAATAAGACACTCATTCAGGAGTAACATCCTTTCATTGTTGTGGTATGCTTCTTGTATTTCCATTCCTGGCTTCAGTAAAATTATGATGTCCATTTTGTGAAATGTTATCCTCCTTTATTATCCTCTTGTTTATTCTCATTAGTGTATTTTGAAATACTCTTATTTTTCTATCGTTTCTTACATCAATTTATTACTTGTTTGTTCATTTCTCACTTCTATTCATTTACTTACCAACTTATATGCACCTACCTCTGTTTGCTTTCCCATTTCATTGTGTATTCATTTTAAATAAAAGCTTGAATAATTGAAAACCAAATGAATTTGATTATTCATGGCAATCTCAAGAAACATCATCAGAACAATCATAAGGCATATGGTCATAATTAAAACTGACATGGCTGTGGTGGAGGAATTACTGTAGATTATTTTCATTTTATCCAGTAAAATAAATATGTGTAATTTAAAACTTTTCATGCATTAACTTTATCAGACATTAAAAAGATTTCTGTGTCAAAATTGGCATGAAAGGTAACAATAGTCCACAAAATCTAAGTATTATAAAGAATACAAGTGTATATCTGTGCAGAGGATTACCTTTTAATATTCCTAGCCAAAATGTTAATATTGAGGCAAGTAGATATGAAGGTGACATTGCTTCAGAATATTTTCGTAACATCTGTTCCAGAATTAATTTACTATTAGTCATGACAAACACTGCATTTTTTCTTTAATTACCTATATAAAGTATCTGACAAAAAATATTAAAAGAAACATTGGTCCATCTTTAGAAAACTTCTAAAGCTTGAATTTATCATTCTGTCCACAGTTTATAAACCATTTATTTGCTTGATAAAAATCTGTACTTAATGTCTGACAGGTATACTATCATAAGTGTAATGCTCTCCGATCTTTCTGCCTGTATTATAGGACAGTAGCCAAATTTATTGAAATAAAGAATACAAATTTACTTCAATTTCCACTTTCAGACATGACACTGTAACCACCCTTTCAGCTGTATAACAGAGTGAATTTCTACTATAGTAGTTGTAATTTCACTGCAGGAAGATCATCTTCAACTGTAACCAGTACCTGATTAAGCACACTAAGCAAATGCTTAGGGCACCAGCCCAACAGGGGTATCAGAAAAATTTCAAATTAATTGTTGTTGATAAAACTGAATGAATTATATATGACCATTTCAATCTCCATGTATGAGTACTCTGATAAGGAATGATAACAACAGTGGTATTTTCCCACCTTTTTAGCTTTTAATATTGTCTTTCTAATATTGTTTTGCTGAGTTTCACATTTTGTAGGAGAGGGCGGGGCACCATAATATATTCAGTGCTTAGGGAGCTGGAAGGTCTTAATCTGGCACTGACTGTAACTATTGAAACTTTGTTGCCATGTTACAAAGTTTGTATATAGGGTTTAAGATACTACCCACATGAGCTATTTTAGGCATGACATATTATGCATTGTGTCACATCCACCTAATTTGTAACCTGCCCTATTGGAATTTCTTTACAGACTGCCACAAAAGAACAAGTCTTCATAGTGATGGACTGTCTAATACAGATGGATATAAATCTACAAATGGTCTGCCATGATGGAGCACTTGGTGTTTATGTGGATACTAATCTATCATGAACAAAACATACCAAATATATCAGTAAAAAAAGGTAATTTTGGTTTATGGCTTCTAAGCAGAATTTGACATTTTCTCCATGAAAACTATTAAAGTATATAACATTTAAATACAACCCTATTTAGATTAATGTATGGGGCAACTAAAAAAATAAAAACATCAAAGTTTGCATGTCTTCAAAAAACAAGCACTCGGGCTAATATAAGACCAAACAGAATAATGAGGAAAACTTTGCTGGTAAGTTAAAAATACTACCTACAGAAGTTTGAATACTGTAAATCAGGGTAAAGCAAAGTTAATGTACAAGATATCCAATAACAATGCTTCTGTCTTTTAACAGTAACTGTTCTTGTACAGGCATTCAGGTAGTATTCCCAAACTGAGATTCCATGTCTACCAAACAGTATAAAATTTCCAAACAAATAAGGAATCATGGGTGGCTGAGAGGTCTAAGGCACTTGCCATTAGGGATCACTGACATCTCACCTCTGTTTGCATGGATTCTCATCTCTGATTCAGCCAATGTAGGTATGCGAGAAAGTTTGTCAGTTGCTTCCCATGTGTTGGTGGTTCTCCCTGTGGGTTTCCTCTAACAAATATACTGGCTGCCATATGCAAAAAAAAGTGTTAAACCCATAACAAACAACCAATCAAACCAAATAAGGAATTATTCAAAAGAAGTTTCCAATATTTGGGAATTCTACTCTGGAATAGTATTCCTGTTGAGATCAGAAATGTCCACTTTACTTCTTTCTTTCACAATCATTATATCCAGCAGCTTCAGTGATTTAGTAAAATAAATGACAAAAAAATGATAATAAAAAACGTGTACACACGCATGTACATGTGATTCTAATGGTGGAAATGCAAACACTGCCATTTTAAGGGCTGTCTATGACAGATACTTTTTCACAGTTGAAATCTACTGATTGACAAAATGAAAAGACTACAAAAAATTTAAGGAAAAAAACATGGTATTTTTATGCATTCTATCAACACATTAGAGAAACCAGCTAGAACAAGTCTATTGAGAACTGGAAATGTTCCACAAGTACAATGACTTGTGTGATGAAGTGTGGCAACCTTACAAATCCAGTAACAGGAAAACTAAGTTTGAACTTCTTTTCTGGCTGAGTGTGGTTGTCCTGTCATTGCCACATTCTAATGCTGGTACAAAGGACATGATCCATCCTTTGTAAAATACAAGCTGATTCAACAGGGAAATCTGACCCAGATAACTAATGAGAGACCATTCAGTGTGAAACTTAATAATCAATGAATGTTATCAGTGGTCACCAGACAATAATCTTGTGAAGGAAACTAAAAATGCTATTAGATTTTATACAAGTATAAAAAAAAAAGTCTTTTTAGTGAACATTAAGATAAAAATACTTCCTTTTTATTTAAATGACAATATAATGACTTGTATTAAATAGTAGTTATTTTAACATTTTCATCCTGATTCATGTTCAAAACTTGCTGTTTTATTTTCAATCTTTTTAAAACATGTACAATTTGTGCTGATAACAAATCTACTGGTTTAGAAACCAATCAAAATGTGTAGTCTACTAGTCTGAAATTCTAGTTTCTGTCACACACTTATATATACATATATATATAGAGAGAGAGAGAGAGATCGAGATCGAGATCGAGAGATCTCGTATGTCCACCACAGGTTTAACAGTCATCTATATTGGTATTAGCAGTGTATAATTGGCCTTTGATCAATGTATTCAGTGTTGAACATACTGTGCAGAAACCATATACCTGTATTATCAGTAGGGGTCAAGCTAGATTTGAATTTTAGGAAGAAGTGATTTCTCCTTTTGGACAGAACAGGTAGAAGTGAGCTGAACAGGGAGAAGTGGGACCTGAACAGGGAGAAGTGGGAGCAAAGTGAGACACACAATATGTGTGTGTGTGTGTGTGTGTGTGTGTGTGTGTTTTCATTCTCTTATTTGAATTATGCCATCTATTTCCCAGTATGCATATTTGCATTTAACATTGGTTTTAAGCAAAACTTTATTTTCAAGTAGAAAGTTTTCTGAGTTATATCTATATAATAAACACATTTGGTGCATGTTTAAAAACTATCATATTCATATCAGTGTATTTTGGCAATATGACTTAAAAAGAGAACAACAGAAGCTATACACTGTAATGAATTTTAAATGAATAACTAGATTACAGTATTGTAACTGCAAGTTAGTACAAATGCTTAATCAACTACCCTTAATCAAGAATTTTTTCTAATGACTTTCTAAAAGTTCATTATAA
The DNA here is from genome assembly GCA_016617855.1 of Megalonaias nervosa. Taxonomy (NCBI): domain Eukaryota; kingdom Metazoa; phylum Mollusca; class Bivalvia; order Unionida; family Unionidae; genus Megalonaias; species Megalonaias nervosa. The sequence goes on from JAECUM010005723.1 coordinate 102,000, forward strand.
AATGGCATTTGAAAAGATTTCTAAACTTGTTTGAAACAATCCCTGTACCACGTACATGACAGAAAATGCACACGTCTTTCAGATCATACTGTTCATCCTAATTTCTTTGTTGCCCATAAACCTTTACTGTAACTGTTCACAGACAACACAATGAAGAATTAAAGTCAGTATACGAATGAACCAAACCTTTTTTTTTCCAACCGAATTGACCCAGTCAACATGCAAATGCATCTATTTTTAGAAAGAGGGGTTTTTCTTAATGTAACCACTCACTTATAGCTTCATTACAACAGTCCATTGATAGGATTGCAAATGTAAGATTTTATTAATTGTCTATGTACTTGGTGTAACATTAAGCATTGGTTAAATAGTATTTGCTTTGCTGTTTTATTGTTTTGTTTTTATCTTCATATTTTCACAAAAATTAGTAAACTCAGAATACAACCTTGACCTTACAGCGTCTCATTGAATTCCATAACATGGCATTGTCCCGTATATTAATGACCAACATAATTGCATTTTAAAGCATTATATCTTTAATAAATTAATATTTAGTCTCTGCTTTCTTACAAATTGTATATTTTCCTGAATATATTTGCCCAACGGTTTACGAAAAGAGACTCTAATAAAATGGTACTTCCCAGTACAGTGATGTCCGCCATTATGGTTCCAAACAGATTTTTATCAAGAAAATAATGTACTCGCTTCAGTTAAAAATTCATGTTACCAATTCTATTCTTAAAACTCAAATTGCTATTTACATAAATTTAAGTTTCGAAACACAAGTTTGTATGTTTTTATCATTAAAGGATAACTTGTGGAATCATGCAGTAATAGTTGCTAACTTACTCAGGAAATGGTTAATGGTCAATCAGCTATCAAAATCATGCTTGTGAATGTGCAAGAGTTTGTTTGTCAGTGTAACTGATATCAACACCAACTATATTTGACAGCTTGAAGTGTACATTTCGCCTTGAGCTATATATAACATGACACTGAAACTAACCTGGCCAAGGTGAGGGAGCATCTCAAAAGGGATGGTCATTCAATGTTCTTCACAGGGAGAAGTCGTTTTCGCTTTCCTAACAGAAGAAGGTGAAGATTACACTTTATAGGCGACTTAAGTCACCCACTTAGCCTGGCAGCGTGACCTTGATCAGATTTACCATGTCCATGAAATTTAACCTTCTGACTCCAAAATCTATTACATTATTACCCTAAAATGCGATTCATCCACAAAGTTTGGTCAAGGAACTTATTCTTGAACAAAAGTTACTGTGCCAAACCCATTTTCTTTGAGCAATTATAACCTTAACCCATGACCTTTTGACTCCCAAATCAACACACCTCTTCCCTTGATCAAGGCATATGTCTAGAACCAAAGTTGTATGTACATGTATATCTAAAAATTTCTTCTTTAAGTAACAGTGACCATTACCATTTTCATTTGTATGAAAAAATAAGACTGCTTTCTTATCCAAAGTGTATGCCAGCTGCAAACTTTGGTGAGGGTACTTGGTTGAGAAGTGACTTTTTCTTGTAGAAGGGAGTGACCTTGACCTATGAAAATTTGGTCCCCCAAAATAGGCTTCTACATTGCTCCAAGCACAAGCCATCTACAAAGTTTGGCCCAGGTCTATAGTGTATGACCAATATTATTGGAGGGAAACCATTGTTTTTCTTTAAACCATAGTGACTCTGACTTTTGACCCCAAAATTTATAAACATTTTCTTTACTCAAAGACAAGCCATCCATAAAGTTTGGTCCAGATATATGATATAAAACTAATGTTAATGTGCAGAAACCATATTTCTTTTTATACTCAATGACCTTGAGCTTTGATCAAATCAATAGACTGTTTCTTACAGCAAGTGTCAGCCATACATAAAATTTGATCCAGACATTATATATGCAGACATGTCTGCATGTATAGGTTTTAATGGCATGTTTGTGTAGGGTTTAGTGGCATATATCAACACTATACTGGCAGATATGTATGTATAGGTTTTAATGGCATGTTTGTGAGGCTTTAGTGGCATATATCAACACTATACTGGCAGATATGCAAGTATGTATAGGTTTTAATGGCATGTTTGTGTAGGGTTTAGTGGCATATATCAACACTATACTGGCAGATATGTAAGTATGTATAGGTTTTGATGGCATGTTTGTGTAGGGTTTAGTGGCATATATCAACACTATACTGGCAGATATGTAAGTATGTATAGGTTTTGATGGCATGTTTGTGTAGGGTTTAGTGGCATAGATTAACACTACACTGGTAGATATGTAAGTATGTATATGTTTTAATGACACGTTTGTGTGGGTTTAGTGGCATACATCAACACTATACTGGCTATATAACTGAGTAGGTTTAAACATCTCAAAATAAACAACCAAAACAAAGGCAAAAATGAGTAAAATACTTCAAATACCAAATGAAAATTTGACATAAACCTAACTCTTTAAAACACAACTATGACATTGATAGGCTTATTCCTTACCCCAAATGCAAGCAGAATTTGGTAATGGTAGATGGTGGTGTGTGTGTGATTTTTATTTTAACATAGCTTTAACAATTTATCAGTCATATTGCTACGGTGTCTGCAGTGAGATGGTGGTGAACTCTCTGTTAGACCTGTCTATTATTTAAGTCATAATTTTTTTCTTTTTCAAATCTTCGGAGCAATTACTCTTTTCAAATGAATAATTAAAACACTATTGCATGCAATCTGAATAAAGACAAATTTTGTCATGTACTGGTACCATTAACTATCTCCCATTCGGTGATAATTTTATAAAAAAAAAACTGTAAGAGCAATTGCTCTTTTTATACAGTGACTGGAACTAAAGTATTATTGCATACAATTTAAATAGAGATTTATTTTTAAAGGTATTAGGAATTATCTCCCATTTGCCTAATACATTTTATCAAATCTATGCAATTATTCTTTTAAAAAAAGCTATAACAACATAACTGCATGCTATCATTGCAAAAATCTATAAAACAAATATGGCTTTGCAAGGAAAAAATTTTTTTTATTCAGGGATATCCAAGGGAATGGCAATTTTTGTTGGCACTTAGTGCAGAAAAATACAAATGCAGGTGAATAAAATTTATTTTTAGTGCCATCTCTATAATGACCAATTTCAAATATGGTTTCCTTTTGCCCCAAGATAAAAATTAGCTCATTAAATATTTTCTTGATGGTTCTTAACTTTAATGGACCATTACTTGATAGGGCCAAGTAGTTTTCAGACCTAGGATGATCTTTTATTATCTTCCAGTCATGTGACAATTTTTTTTCCAATTATTGCATGCAATTTGTCTTTCAAAACAGTTAAAACTATAGCAAAGCTCAAAAATTATTAGTATAATTTGTCTTTCAAAACAGTTAAAACTATAGCAAAGCTGAACAATTACTGCATGCAATTTGTTCAGAGACGCCTTTGGCATTTTAGGATGAGAGATTATCTTTCAACTGTTTTTCTTTTAAATCCTTCTTTTCTCAAATTTGTGTATGCATGGATTTGAGAAGCATTTCTACAAAGTAAAGTTTTAGAAGGCTGTAACTGTCATCACACTTTCGGTACCATGTTCTTATGACAAAGCGAACTTGAATCAATATATTATTATATGGATTTTCATTCATGTTCATTTCTTCATTGGCTTTATCCTGTTTGCATATATACAAAAAGCTGTGATATACTGACAGACTTTAGAGTTAGACCACTGCAAGAAGCCCACAATACACATGCCAACTATCTATTTATCATCACAGTGACCTTGAAATGGACTCTTTGATCCCCAAATTAATATGTTTTCTTTCAATATCAAAAGCAAAACACTTCTGGTAAATGTATGAGCTTATGTGCATTCTTTATGTTGGAGTAGTGCTTGAACAAAAGTCTGCATAAACCTCTTAAATATGTTCTGTGGAACTTCCATGAGAGCTTCTGGTTCAACCAGGCATATATATCAGACTTCATAAGGGGGCTTCTGGTTAAACACTGGCATGTATTTCAGACTTCAGATGGAGGCTTCTGGTTCAATTAACATCACCCAGTTAGTAGTGTTTCTCAGCAGGTCTGGCCCTAGGGAAAGGACTATGAGGCAACCTCCTTGGGCTCCACACTTCTCTGCAACGCAATTTTTTTGCTTGGGGCCCGTGCTCATCGCTTGCTGCCTTGGGCCCCACACATCCTAGGGCAAGGCCTGTTTCTTAGCTCTTACTTCTTTTGATTAGGCTCAGTTTCTAGTTAAAAATAAATGTGTTCATCCCAGCATCTCTGAACCACAATATTACATTCTTCAAAATCAATCAAAACTGGTACAGTAGCAACCTCAGAACATAAAAGTGTTTTGTGTTATACAGGGTGAGGTTGCCATTTACTCAGGTGCATAAAATATAAACTGAAAGTATTGGTTTTGTTTGGTGTTTTATGGCACAGCAACACTAGTAGACTAGTGCCAAGGCAATTCAAGTAAAGTGCCTTGTACAAGGACTCACCGCTTGACCTGAACTGATCCAATGGCATACATGAAATGTAAATCTGTACAATGTTGGTATCTATGTATGTGTGTATTAGCATTTAATGGCACATCAGCATAATAATGACTATATGGTACCAATTTTAAGCAAAGTTCTAATAATGCAAATACAGTATAGAGAACGCAGAAAAGATTTAGGAAGAAAAGCATGTATGTATTAGGGATTAAAGGTAAATCAGCACAAAATGGCTATATGGTGCCAATTAAAACTATATGATGCCAATTAAAAATATATGGTGTCAAATAAAAGTTTAGTACAAACTGCTAAAAAATGTAAAGTCAAGAACTGCGCAAATATTTGGGAAGATAAACCCTTCCAAACAGATGTATATACGAATAAGACAAAATGAAAAAGTTGTCAAAATTCTGAAAAAAAGATACATAGAATAAAATACAGTAATATGTGAAATCCAGAAAAATGTATGGTCAAAATTTCTTTCATTAGGAAGATAAAACCTTCCAAATAAACATACATATTAAGCACTACAAGAAAAAAAGACACATGGTAAATGTGTTAAAATTGTGTTCAATGTGTAATAAAAAAGATAAAGGTACAAAATATACAATCCTTAAAATAAAGGGTCACGATGTTATAAGAAAAATGTGCCATACATCTACTCTAGACCAAAGTATCACATGGGCCCTGATTTAATATGAATGATCATGCATCTGGTGATACTAGTATATTTCATTTCTGAAATTTGCTTCATAATTTATTTCATTTAATTTAATATATACCATTATCATAAGATTGCACCATATTTTGATGTGTTTATTTGCATGGAACATGTCCATTATTATGCAGCTTGCAAAATACCGTATATACTTGCTTGTAAGTCAAGTCAAACTGTGAACAACAACGATCTTGATCTGCCGTAACAAAATGCACCTGCAGATCTGGGTCTATATTGCTTGTTCCACTGATTACTCCTAACACAATACACAGACCAGATATGCCGGTGCATTATGTGATGGCAGATCTGGGTCAGTGCAGTCTGCAGCTGGACTCGTGCAAGTCAGCAGACATGGTACACTGAGTATATACAGTACAGGGTATAGGCAGCTTAAACTAACTATTGATATTGTCCATACAATAGCTAGGTGTGGAAAACATTCCAAATATGTGGTTAAATGCATGTCAGTGTAAAGTTTTGCATAATTTCTCCTTTAAACATTAAACTTTGTAGAGAAATTATAGCCAATTACTCATGATAAAATATGATCTAGTTTTTACAATTAATTTACAGAAAGTGCCTGGGATGTGCACAAATTTGAGGCAAATTCCATATTTCATTAACTTTTTCCTTAATATACATAAATGAATAACTGTCAACAACACTGACAGGTTGATCAGACCTGTATTGAGCATTTTCATTGTCTGTTATCAGTTCTTTTGCCATCCCCAAACGATTCTGTAAAATTTGTGAAATTATGCTGGGAATAGCACTCTTCTGAAAATTGGTAAAACAGAATTGCTGGATTTTTATTGTACTTTACTTTTCTCTCTCTCTCTCTCTCTCTCTCTCTCTCTCTCTCAACCGCTCCGGTGGCCTAGTGGTTAGAGCGTCTGCCTCGGATGCAGGAGGTCACGGGTTCGAACCCCGGCCGAGTCATACCAAAGACTAAAAAATGGTACTAACAGCTGCCTTGCATGACGCTCATCATTGAGAGGTTAGTGTTAGGACTGGTCGGCCTGGTGTCAGGATAATGTGACTGGGTGGGACATTATGCCACATGTCTGCGGCGTGATGCCCCAGTGCTAGACATCACTATAAACTGTCATACTGCAGACATCATAGCAACATGACTGAAAAATTGTTAAAGCTACGTTAAAAATCTAAATCACACACACACACACACACACACACACACACACACACACACACACACACACACACACACACACACACACACACACACACACACACACACTCTCTCACTCTCTCTCTCTCTCTCTTGCAATTGTCAAAGGACTTACAGATTATTTGGGAGTTAATTTGCAATATTTTAAGTTCCTCTTAAATTTTCACTTTGTAACCTAAAGAAATAAATGTATTTGTTGATTCTACTGAACTTGTTGGTTTCATTTCTTTCTGTTGCATAGTCTAAGACCTAGAGTCATAACAAAATATCCAGTGTAACTTATGTATTACACATGCTGACATCTTTAATTATTGTGTCATATTCTCTGCCAATATATGCAGCAATTAGCACCAATCCGGCCAATCATCAGGATCACTTAAATGCTAAGTGATGAACTTTTGTGATGCTAATGCTGAAAAAAAAAACATCATCCAAAACTGTAAAGATTGAAGGAAGAAAACAAGGTTCATATGTTTGTGAATGTGTGTTTGTATGTGCTTGCATAAAGTTTGAGTAAAGTTGGTATTATTATTATAATAAGAGGATTCAAGCATGAACTCTTTAATATATTTGTCTGGTTTGTTGCACAATGTATTTTGGAGCTGCATTTATTTCTTGATGTAGAACAGTACAGTACTTTCTTTCTGGGATGTCTTTCTCACCTTCATAGATGAAAGGTTAGCTATAATAGGAGAATAGTGACCAAGCAAGAGTGATGTAAAGAGCACAATGTGTCTGGCAATACTGGATTATCTCTCCCACTTTAAAAAAAAAAAAATTTTCTGAAAGGGGCAAAGGTTATCAGATGGTTTTTCTTAATGAAATGGAACAGACAAATGTAACACCCAGACTAATTAAAACTGCAGAAGACTGCTTTATTTGCAGTAAGTTGCTACAGGCATAATTCCTTTGGTGGTGGTTTTGGCAAAGGTCTACACAGTTGGCATCCATGAAAAAGAATAACAGGTAATATCTACCATCTGCGCATGCAACAATACAGAGTGGTGCGCAAAAGATCATACTGAGTTGATTATTTTCTCTTAAATTATTTTCTCACTCTGTGGGAGGATGCATTCACATCAAACAGATGGTGAGTTTTTGGCACAAAAATAGATTAACTACACAAGAGTGACAAGTAATTGCTGCTATTAAAAGAAATAAAACAACCAAATAATCCTTAAGATAATTATAAAAAAAAATAATGTCAACCGTTCTAATTTGAGAACTGGAGATGACTAAGTTAGCAACAACCCAACTTGGTAAGATTGCAATAAGAAGGATAATAATAAGGAAAATACTATCTAATACTAATTCCAAGAATGAACTAGTGTTCGATAGCTCAACACACAACATCATGGGAAAAACTGGCATGTGACATGATAAGTATCTGACAAGTCTTATTCAAAGAAATGTGAATTACGATGATTTGTTACTGTATTAAAAAAAATAAACAGAATTCAGATGAGTCTGCAAATCAAATTCGACAAGGATTGGGATATTTTATTAAATACCTACCTAGAATATAATTCTCAGCAATAATACTTATGGTAACACCTGTGTGGGTAAGAACCTAAGTGCAAGGTTATACAATCTAACCAGAAAAATTTCAAATTCAAACAAAAAATGCTTGATCAAGGGTAATTCAGCACGATAAAATGATGCACATAAAGGAAAGGCTCAAATTGTGACATTAACACATGAAATGAAACCATTTTCTTTCTGATGTAAATAAATTATCAAAAGAAAATAATCTTCTTGGACTGACATTCTGAAAATATTGTTACGTATCGGCTCATTTAAAGTAACACAAAGAAAGAGTGACTACAACAAGCTTTGTAAATTTTAACAAAAATAATTTATTTCCCTAGAAAACAAGGTGAAAAAGTAAATATATGAAATAAGATTTACGATTTACGAAGAAGATCCAAAAATTTGTCCTAATATTGTGAAAACACATAAGTCCTGTGACTAAACAGTTCTAAATTGACGTAGTCTGAATCTCAATTCCATTCCAAGATGGCGGATGATGATGTCAGACGAAGGTTAAACACAAATGTCCAGAATTTTCACTGTGAATCACAATTTGTATTGTTCAGTTCCAATTTAGAATTAATTTCAGCAAAATGTATTTGTCCAAAGCCAGTTGTGTAGTTCTCCAGGGAAAATAATTATTATTTAAAAGGTAGATGAAGTACAGATATTGTCAATAACAAAGCACATGTTATTCTTCATACATACAACGAACAACTCTTTCCAGCACAAAAGAATACCTTCTTCTTAAGGTATTTAGAAACTCTATAAGATGTTACGATGTGACTCTCTAAGATGTTAAAATATGACTCTAGACTAGTTCGCAGCTACCTGAGTATTTTAAAGCAAAGTAATATGTCACCCCATGCACGCATGAAGAAATCATGGAGATTTCGAAATATCGCCAACGTAGTACAGAATGTCAACAAGTATTATTAGTAATGACCGTGGTCACAACCAATCATTTACATAGCTATTTCCGACTGTTTACTTAATATGACAAAACCATCATGCAAAAATCGTGCTTACGCGAGTCACATTTACGTTCTAAATAAACATGATGTTTCTAACAAAATATCAGACCCTGCGAACATAATCATCATCATAATAATAATTATATTTAATGATATAAAAATGAAATAAAAATGAAATAGAAAGAATTAGAAAGAATTCAAATTTTAACACACATGTAACTTAACTACAGGGTCGTAACACTTTCCCCCATAAAGAAAAAAAGAAAGATTTATGTAATAAAGCTTTCTTTTTTTACCAGATGTAAATTATGCATGAGGTAAAAAAAATTACATAAGAAGAACTCCTATGAATTTACACAAAGGTGTATATGAAAATGATATTTCTATACACGGGAAAGTGCATCTGCAATTAAATTGTCTTTTCCTTTAATGTGCCTGATGTCAAGATTGTACTTTTGCGAAAATAAACTCCATCTCAATAGCCTTTGATTTTTATTTTTCATCCTGTCGATGAAAGTAAGGGGGTTGTGATCACTAAACACAACAATTGGAGAAGGAGCTGAGCTGAAATTAACTTCAAAATGCTGTAATGCCAGTATTAAAACCAAGCATTCCTTCTCAATTGTTGAGTAGTTTCTTTGGTCTTTATTTAATTTCTTAGAGAAATAACACACTGGGTGTTCAACACCATTTTTGTCATCTTGAATCAAAACTGCTCCAACCCCAACATCTCTTGCATCCACAGATAGTTAGAATGGTTGACTGAAATCTGGAGTTGTTAAAACTGGTGCACTTTTAAGTATGGCCTTTAATCTATCGAAAGCCTCTTGACACTTTTCAGTCCAAAGAAACTTGTTTTTCTTTCTCAACAAGTTTGTCAGAGGTTCAACAATATCAGAAAAATTAGAACAAAATTTGAGATAGTACCCAGCTATACCCAAAAATCGCTTCAGCTGTTTTTACTGACAGGCACAGGAAATTCAGAAATAGCCTTGACCTTAGCATCTATAGGTTTAACTTGACCATGTCCCACAATATGTCCTAGAAAAGTAACACAAGCACGGCAGAACTCACTTTTAGATAAATTAATAGTCAAATTTGCATCCGTGAGTCTGTCGAAGAACTTCCGAATCGTGGCTAGATGTTCTTTCCAGGTGTTGTTGTAGATGATGACATCATCAATATAGGCATCACAATTGTCTAGACCAGAAGTAATCATATTCATAAGGCGTTGAAAAGTACTTGGAGAACCCTTCATCCCAAATGGCATTACTTTATACTGGTAGAGTCCATCTGGAGTCACAAATGCTGAAATTTCTTTTGCTCTTTCCGTTAGTGGAATTTGCCAAAAACCCTTCAGAAGGTCGAACGTAGTGACGTATTTGGCATTTCCAATTTTGTCGATACAATCATCAATTCTTGGCAATGGAAATGAGTCTGTTTTTGTCACATTGTTCACCTTCCTATAATCCGTACACATTCAGAAAGTTTTATCCGGTTTCGGAACAAGAATGCACGGTGAACTCCAATCACTCTTACTGGGCTCTATAAAATCATTTTCCAGTAAATACTGAATCTCTTTTTTCAAGTATTCCTGTTTTAAAGGATTCATCCTGTATGGGTGTTGTTTCATGGGTTTTGAACCTACTATTTCAATGTCATGAAAAATTTTATTTGTCCTTGTAGGTATGTCTGGAAACAAGTGTTCATATTCAGAAAATAATTGTTTAAGTTCACTTTTTTCTTGTTTTTGTAAATGAGAAAGTTTCTGGTCTAGATTTTCCATAACTTCCAAATTCCGAAGATTGGTTGTTCCAAAATCAGTAGAATCCAACTGAATTCCTTCATTCAAATCCTCAGTTGGTGGGACAGGTACAACTAAATTAATTGCATGATTTACTTGGCTATTTCTTTTAACATAATAGTACTCCATTAATTTACTTAGACTTGAGTACTAATATTATAATTTAACTCATTCACTTTCTTCCTTACTTTGTAAGGGCCATAAAATCTTAATTGAAGAAAATTCTGCAGAATGAGCAAGAGAGAATGGACTTTATTACAGGACTCAAAAATTCTCTCTAGTACACTTTGGTGAAACCATAGCTTCACTTTTGACTTGAACTGCTGAATGCCAAATTCAAGCACAACAAGCTGGAGCATACCAGACTTGAAATTTGACCTTTGACCAGATTGAACAAATTTGAGAAGGCCAAATTGAGCAAAATTCTTCAAAGGAATTGCCTCTAAAAAACTTGTTGACGCACACTTGATGGTCAACAAATTTTGGTTGCCTGACTTGATCTTTGGTAAGGGACCAACACAATCTACCATGATTCTACTGAATGGTTCGTCAAATGCAGGAATTGGTTGCAGATGAGCTTTAGGTATCTTTTGATTTGGTTTTCCTACAATTTGACAAGTATGACAAGATCTACAAAACTTGCACACATCACTTTTAATTTTTGGCCAATAGAAGTGAGTCAAGATCTTGTGATACATTTTATTTATCCCTAAATGACCAGCCAGATGAGTTTCATGGGCCAAACTAAGTATTTCCTGTCTGTAAGGTTTCGGAACCACAATCTGATATTTTACTGACAATTCGTCATTAGCAGGTACCTCAGGAGGTCTCCACTTTCTCATAAGAACTCCATTTTTAATGAAGTAACAGACAGGTATTTCAGTTGCTTCTTTTTCATTAACGGCCCACTGAAACAAACAGGAGATCTCAGGATCTTTGTCCTGTTCGATGACAAGTGATTGTCGTTTGTCACCCTGATCAGAAAAAAGAGAATGAGTATTCAAAAGAGGATCATTATGATCAATACCTTTTGACTGATCCAAATCAGAAATAAAAGTGACCTCATCAAAAGCCTGACCAATACATGTGTCAGCTAAAGGAATACATTCCTTAAACTGCACAAGCTAGGAATAAATCAGGGATTTCATTTTCAACAGGATCAACTTTCTGATCCAAAGAAGGCTTGTCAGTTACAAGTGGATTAACCACAACCTTGTCTCCAGCTAAGTCATTGCCTAGCAACAAATGAATGCCCTCAACGGGTAAAGTAGACACTACACCGACTGTCACTGGTCCCGAAACTAAGTCTGATGACAAATTAACAGAATGGACAGGAACATTAACAAAGCTGCACTCTACTCCCTGAATGAGAACACTCTCATTAGAACAGGACTTCTCAGAAGAAGGCAAAATACCTGAAACTAAAAGACTCTGAGAAGATCCTGTATTCCTCAAAATTTTAATAGGGATAGAATTGGCCAAATCACCCAAGAGTGATACTGAACCCTTTGACATGAATGGTTCAAAATTCTCCATAACACAATCAGACCGAGGTTTTTCAAACCCAACAAATGTATTGTGTTCAATACATGACCGTGACCTTGACCTCTTAGCAATAAGAGCATTTGGGATAGGTCTATCTTGATTCTGATGCCTATATTTCAATTTAAAGCAATCAGAAATAACGTGTCCTTTTTTCTTACAATAGGTACACGTAGGAACAGACAAGGATTTTGAATCAAGTCTCTCAGAGGCTTGATTTTTAGAATTTGTGCCAGATTGAGTTTTACTGAGAGTCGTATTTGATTGAAACACCTTTCTATTAGTAGACTGCTGAGCAAAAGATTTGCTTACAGCAGGAACTTTATGAGTTAAGGAATACTCATCAGCAGCAATAGCAGCTTTTTCCAAGGTTTCAAACTTATGCTCTTCAAGATGATTCTTAATGTTGCTATGGACACAGTTCTTGAACTCTTCAAGTAATACTAATTGTTCAAGACTTTCAAAATCATGTTCGATTTTCTTGGCTAAACACCATCTTTTGAATAACTGTTCTTTTTCTCTAGCAAATTCAACATAAGTTTGTCTAGCATCTTTCCTATAGTTTCTGAACTTTTGCCGATAAGCCTCTGGGACTAATGCATAACCCTTCAAGATGCATTCCTTAACCAAATCGTAATCAGAACTTTGTTGTACTGACAGAGATATATAGGTATCTCTGGCCTTGCCATAAAGTACACTCTGCAATAATTGAGTCCAATACTCTCTTGGCCATTTCAAATTCTCAGCAACTTTTTCAAAATAAATAAAATATTTGTCTACTTCCTTTTCACTAAAAGGGGGAACTAACTTGATATTTCCTAAAATGTTAAAATTTGAACTTGTATGAGAAGTGGAATCGTGCTTGCTACTTGCCATCTGAAATTCTTTCTCATCCTTCTCTTTTTGCATTTGTACATGTAATTGTTCTTTTTGTAATTGTATTTGTTCTTTCTGTAATTCTATATCTTTTTCATCCTTCTCTTTTTGCATCTGTCTCTCTCTCTTTCTCCCTTTCTTCAAATTGCATTTGTTCCTTTTGTAATTCTATTTGCCTTTCTTTTTCCCTTTCTTCTATTTGTCTTTCTGTCTCCCTCTCTCTTTCCTGTCTATCTTTCTCCTCCTTTTCAGATTGTAATCTCATTTGTTCTTTTTGCAATTCTATTTGTTTATCTTCTTTTTCTCTCTGAAACTCAAGCCTCCTCAACTCTATTTCCATCTTTTTCATTTTTAGTTCTATTTTCTTAATGTCAGAGTCTGTCACAGACTTACTGACAGATGCCAAAACACTTTTGTCAAAAATATTTTTTCCTACCAAATGTTGAATTAAATTATTTTTAATTTCTTGTTTAGTCAAGGAAGCTTTTGCTTCAGAAAGATCGTACTTTCTGGCAAGTTCAAGCAACTCATCCTTTTTCAAACTATCCAACTGTTCTTGACTTGGACTAGAAAGAAAACTCTCCACTTTTGACATTGTGAAAGAAAGCCTGTTGTTTTCACTAAAATTTCAAGCAAAATGAGATTTGAACTAGGGGAATTTAAATTTCAATTTTTTAGCCAAATTCATATATCAGCTAATTTCATATATCAGCCAATTTCATATATCCCAGACGAGCCCCCAATTTTCTTTATGTTACGTATTGGCTCATTTAAAGTAACACAAAGAAAAGAGTGACTACAACAAGCTTTGTAAATTTTAACAAAAATAATTTATTTCCCTAGAAAGCACGGTTAAAAGGTAAATATATGAAACAAGACTTACGATTTACGAAGAAGATCCAAAAATTTGTCCTAATATTGTGAAAACACATAAGTCCTGTGACTAAACAGTTCTAAATTGACGCAGTCTGAATCTCAATTCCGTTCCAAGATGGCGGATGATGATGTCAGACGAAGGTTAAACACAAATGTCCAGAATTTTCACTGTGAATCACAATTTGTATTGTTCAGTTCCAATTTAGAATTAATTTCAGCAAATGTATTTGTCCAAAGCCAGTTGTGTAGTTCTCCAGGGAAAATAATTATTATTTAAAAGGTAGATGAAGTACAGATATTGTCAATAACAAAACACGTTATTCTTCATACGTACGAACGAACAACTCTTTCCAGCACAAAAGAATACCTTCTTCTTAAGGTATTTAGAAACTCTATAAGATGTTACGATGTGACTCTCTAAGATGTTAAAATATGACTCTAGACTAGTTCGCAACTACCTGAGTATTTTAAAGCAAAGTAATATGTCACCCCATGCACACGCATGAAGAAATCATGGAGATTTCGAAATATCGCCAATGTAGTACAGAATGTCAACAAGTATTATTAGTAATGACCGTGGTCACAACCAATCATTTACATAGCTATTTCCGACTGTTTACTTAATATGACAAACCGTCATGCAAAAATCGTGCTTACGCGAGTCACATTTACGTTCTAAATAAACATGATCTTTCTAACAAAATATCAGACCCTGTGAACATAATCATCATCATAATAATAATTATATTTAATGATATAAAATGAAATAGAAAGAATTAGAAAGAATTCAAATTTTAACACACATGTAACTTAACTACAGGGTCGTAACAATATGTTTAAGAAGGACTGTCAGCAGATCTGGGTGGGAGGAAGGGAAAATATATTTTCCTGTTATTACATTCCAAGCATCTCTTAAAACATGCCCCTTGAACAACGTCACAGCATATGGTAAAGCAAAGGAACAAAAATGTTTCGATAAAAGGCTATAAATTATTTCATGGAAAGTTCATACTTCTTCTATTAGAGGATCTCAAAATATTTAAGAGAAAATAATCAAGGAATCACTGAAAAGTCATTTTAATTTTCTGCAGACCAAAATTAACATTCCTGCTCTAAGTGAATCACCGTTAACTTACTGCTTGATGAGAGATACTGAAGTTAAACAAAAATTGATGAGAAACTTGGTTAACTGGGACTAGTCTGGGATTTGCTGCTGATAACAGAATTACATAACATATTTTGCTGATGAAAGAATGGTGACAAAAGTTGGTAGAGATTCTGATGCGTTTGGTCATGCTGATAACTGAAGAACATGGAGAAAAAAAAGGTAGAACATCATGCATTTAAATATTTCCTGAAAATACTGATTATTATATCTGGTATTCAAGATCACCAGTAATAATAATAATAATAATAATAATAATGATAATTGTTTTGGCAAGGATAACAGCAGTAAATTGTTTGCTAAACACTTCTGTGGTTTTGAATTTGATTCCTGGTTTCAGGATTGGATGGATTCAATCTTACATAAAGAAGGACAATGCTTACGTGATTTCCTTCACCTCAGGGTTTTTCAAAGCCAAGCCAAATATGAGCCATCACGAGTAACCTAAATATGATGATAAAACCTTTGCACAATCACAGCAAATGATAATAATAACTGTAATATAATTTTGTAAACTGTAAAAAACTTAACTAAGACTTGCAAAAATATTTCATCACAGAGGCAGTATAATTATTTTTGGCTTCCAAAAACATCATTATATTGAGGGACAAATATATGTAGATGTTGGTTCTCTGTCCTTCCATCCAAAAAGCCCCAAACAAACCCCAAAGCCACCACAGTCGTTTAAGAATCTGCCTCCTTTAAAAAAAAGTCAGACATACTGGTTTCAACAATGAGAATGCTTAAGAAGTATGGTATAAATCACAAAACAAAAGGACAATACCTTGCATTGCTTCATCTGAAATGGCTCCTTTCTCCTGAAAGAATATATCATAAACAGAAGTGAAAATAAATTTCAAATCAGATGTTTGTAGTAGGACCTCTTTGATGGAACTGCCCTATGGGGAATTAGTCACAAGCAAGAGGATTTTTGGTTTCTACATTTAATGTAACTCTGATACCTCTAGTTCTTCATGCTGACTCACTATGTTTGACCTGGCTTAAAAACAATCCTAACAGACTTCACAGAGAGCATTCCCTGAAGACATTTTCTAAACTAAACTTCTGGTCTGATTGTGTTAGGTGCAGACCCTTTATCTAACTCTAATCTACATATCAAAATGCTCAAAATCTAAATTATGTAATCCAAAGTAAAGTCATATATCTACTCTCCATACACACTCTTTTCCCACTGATACTGTATGTTAGAATTTTCAAAAATATAATATTAAGTAGGAAATTACTTGTAAACTTGATCCTTATCAGCAAATTAATTCCAAATTAAACTGTAACTACCCAACTCTATTTTAAGCACTTTATACCTACTAAAAGAGATTAAAATTTCCCTACAACTGGTCACTAATTTTAGTGTTTAAGTATTAAGGCAAAATTGCTACAATTGATTTTAATTAGCTTTACAAACACATAATCCAACTGTCCTACTGGCTTCTTTGTTTCAATTTCTCAGCTAGCAGTGTAACTTGACACCATTGCCTTGGAGTGGTTGCTGATAATATTGTATTCACCCAGGATTTTAACCTCTGAATTTAACAGTGACTGAAGAGCTACTAGTCTATCATAGACTTACTATTATTAAATTTATGGAGAGAATTTACAAAATTTAAAAACAAATGTATCTTCTCTTCTAAAACTTATACAAAATACCATAGCACCTGAAATAAATAAATTTAGCCCTATAATATGTTTCCCGCTTTAGTAGTTGTTGTTGTTATAGGGTTTAATGCCATTTTTCAGCACAAGATAGGCTATACATGGCGGCCAGTATTAATGGTGGAGGAAGAACCCTGGAAAACC
>JAECUM010005724.1:0-33524 GCA_016617855.1 Megalonaias nervosa
CTACCTCATTTACTATAGAAACATCCCCCCACTCCCAGGGCCACTGGCCAGAATCGAAAATACATAACATATACTGTATTGTGCATCTTCCTGCTATGACTGCAAATACCAAGGTTAGAAAAAAAAATATTCAACAAAGTCACTGTAACTCAAATTTACTATTGAACTCTGACCTCATCCCAAGGACCCTAGTATACAAGTACGATATGGACAACTAATGAACACTGGTGAAATTTCACCAAGAGTTAATGAGGAAAGACAGGGTTACAAACAGAGACAGAAGCAAGGCATCATAATATTGCTGATACTAATAACACTGGAAACCAATTGGAAGTGAGTATTGTGAAAGTCAATGCACAGAAAGACCTGGGTGTAAAGAATCTGCTTGTAGGCATAATCTTCTGGTCAGGGTTGAAGTAAGCAGCATCCAGATGTGGGGCTCTGGTCTGAACATCTCCTGAAATATGCATTCATAAATAAGCGTAAAAACCAGGTAACAAATTTTGGTGAAACACTTTTTTAAAAAAATATATACTTTCTGAACAGCATTTTCCAGACCAAAATGTCATGTTAATGTGACAATGTGTATGTACTTCTACATGAAAGAACAACTTAGAGATTCTTATCAATTACTTTAATCACTGGTGGCAAAGAATACAACAGGTAACCTTTGGAGTTTTAACAATTAAACACAATGATTTGGATTGGAAGAAATCAGATTTTTTAAAATAGTAGAAACCTTTTATTTTAAATGAATAAAAGCAATAACTCCTTTTTATACTCCTGTCAAAAAAATGGAATTGCTTGTGAACAGGGGCTGCTTACAAGATACATCCATTTCTGTGGCATAAATCAGTATATCTGAATCAGTGTTATAAAACCTGGATAGTATGGCAAACCAACAGTAACCCTGCAAACCAATGCAAGTCAACCCTTTATCTCAAGATACATACCAAATGTAAGTTTGGTGGTAACAGGTGAAATTCAATTCCAATAAGAGCTTGGCAAGAATTTTAAGAAATAATGAATAAACCTTGGAAATTGGTCACAGTGACCTAGTTTTTGTTTGTGACTTATATTTACCACAAAATGCACCCTATAGTCCAAGACTGGTGACAACAGGTGAACAAAAGTGTTGTGAACAGCCCTGTGATTAACATTCATTTGTGTCAGCACTAGTAGGGTATGGCTGATGCTGAGGGCATGATTGAAGATTATTGACCAATGGGTCTCAATGCCCTAGACCTTATGTCAAGGTATATGATCATAACTAAACTTAATATGCAGAAACCTTAATTTCTTAATAGACTACCATGGCTGTGACCTCTAATTTGTAGACCCCAGAACGTAATGATTTTTTTTATTACCCTCAGTGTATGCTCTCCCCAAAATATTTGGTCAAGGAACTTGCTTTAGAACAAATGTTATTTTGCAAAACAATTTTTCTTTGAGCTGCAATGATCCTGACCTTTTACCCCACAATCAAGTCATTTTCCATACCTTAAGAATACCCCCTCCACAAACTTGATCATGGGATATGGTTTAAAATTAAAGTTATTACGCAAAAGCAATTTTTCTTTTATCAATCAGCAACCTTAACCTTGACATTTTGATCCCAAAATCAAAAGGCTTCTTTTTAACTCAAAGTGTAAGTCATCCACAAATATTAGTGAAGGCACATGGACACTAACCAGAATTTGTTTTACAGAATCCATTAATGTTCTTTCAGTCAGTCACCATAATGTTTGACCTTTTTATCCCAAAATCTAAAGGATTCTTCCTACCCTAAGTGCAAGCCATCCAAAGGGTTGGTACAGGTATGTATATAGAACTAATGTTTTTGTATGAAACCATTTTACTTCTTCCATTCATAATAACAATGAACTTTTGACAATAAAATCAACAGGCTTTTTTCTTATCCCAGTGCAAGCCATCTACAAATTGTGGTCCACATATGTGATGTAAAACTAATGCTATTTTGTGGTATATGTTATTTAGATTTTTAACATAGCTGTAATAATTTTTCAGTCATATCGCCAAGATGTCTGCAGTGTGGCAGTTTATAGTGATGCCTAGCATTGGGGCATCATGCCACAGCCATGCAGCATCATGTTCCACCCAGTCACATTATCCTGACACCAGGCCCACCAGTCCTAACACTTAACCTCTTAATACTGAGTACCAAACAAGGCACCTGCTGGTACTATTTTTATGTCTTTGGCATAACTTGGCTGGGGTTAAAATCCATGACCTGCATCCAAGATGGATGCTCTAACCACTTAGGCCACCGTAGCAGTCCATTATTTTGTGGAAGAAATGTTTTTTAGTCACAATGACCTTAATCTTGGACTTTCTGATCCAAAATCTATGGGCAAATGCAACTCACTCACAAAGTTTGGCAATTGTAGATGGTGAAGAACTTGAGTTATTGTGCAGAAACCATTTTTTTTCTGTCAGTTACAGTGAAATTGACCTTTTAAGCCCCATATAAAAAAGATTCTTACTTTCCCCAAGTACAAGCCATCCACAAGTTTGTTAACTGAAGATGGTGGAGAAAGTGAGTTATTCCGTGGAAACCATTTTTGTTTACTTTACTTTAGTGACACTGACCTTCGACCTTTAACCTAGAATGAATAATACTGACAAATCTAATGTAGCATTATATAATGGCAGATCTGGGTACATGGTGTTTGCAGATGTGTCCACCTTACAAATGAACAACAAAGGTAAAGTAAAATGAAATTGTTTGACTAATCCAAATTGTTTGCTGTTGTTTTGTCAAGACAGATTGTTGCTTAAAGAATAATATACCTACTGCATTTGACATAATAAGAGTCCAAAGCACTTACTTTATTTGTTAACACTTGTGGTACATTACTGTTGTTTTAGGTCCCTTCCACCCTCAAAATTTCAGCTGCACTGATGATCGCACAATATATAACGATCAGTATAGTTTTATAGAGATCTATTTCTACCCTGAAAAATTATTTTTGTTAGCGTGTAATGTTAGATACACCACTTATTAGTCTGTGCCTGGATAACTTGTGAACCTGCTTGTAAAACAATAAGATCCATTTCTTAACAAAATCTGACAACAAAAAAAATGTAATAGACAATAACAAAGTAATATTTTATTTTCAAAAGTCCAACCATCCTCAGCATCCAATATTCACACATATGAACATATAAATGTTCATAATAAAACTAATGCCATGGCATTGAGAACATTGTCACGTCACAAGAATAAACTGACACTAGTCTGCTTGGTTTTATGTCTAATGCCATGGGAATTGAGAACACTGTCAAATCAAAAGGATAAACTGACACAAGTCTGCTTAGTCTTGTGTCCAATGCCATTGGCACTGAGAACAGCAACAGAGCAAACTCACTGACTAAGCATAGCTTATTTTCACAACTGCAAAGGGCTTAATGGTCTTTTGATACGACACAAGCTAATTAACTGATTAATTGTCTCAGCTGTTTATACTTCATTACATTTCCTGTTTACACTACATTACAGATGCTGACATGACTGTAACATCAGGGAGAAGGGTCAGTCCTATTTCTTGTTAAAATCACTCAACATGGACAACTCTGAATTGTTCTTAAAACATTGCTGTAATATATTCAAAACTAAAGTGTAAGTTCTCATAAAAAGTGCATATTTTTGTCTTTTTTTCTTTTATTTTTTTTTTTTTTTTTTTTGGAGGGTGCTCTCCCTGCTTGATCTTTGCAGACCATTTAGGGAGGCCCTCCTGGCCCTATATGTAAAGGATGTGCTATATTGTAGTTTGTTTTATTTTAGTAAAGTTGTTTAATGTGTTATGTGTTGTAAAGTTTTGTATCATTTGTATTAATTTGTCTATTTGTAGAAAGTTGTATTTTTTTTTTTTTTTTTTTTTTTTTTTTTTTTTTTTTTTTTTTTTTTTTTTTTTTTTTTTTTTTTCAAAATAAATTTTCTTCTTTCTCTTGTTGAAGGAAATAATCCTCTGCCTCTGCTTGCTGGATCCATTCTTCATCAAGATATTCATCATGTTCAAGTAGGTAAACCATTTCTTTTTTCTGCATTTCTTCTTTTTCTCTCTTTTTCCTTCTTTTGGCTTTTCTTTGTTCTCTCTTAGTTTCTTTCTCCTTTGTTGTTTCTGCCCCTAGTGTTGCCAGTGTCAATGCCTGTTGTATTTGTGGACTTGGATTAATATTTATCCTTGTCATCTGTGGTGTTTGTTGCTGTTCTATTGTCCTTGGTTGTGTATGCAATTGTTCTTGTTGTTTTAGCTGTCTTTGATGTTGCTGTTGTGTAGATGTTTTTTCTTGTTCTTTCTGTAATTGCTTCCCTGGATTCTTTGTTCTCTGCTGTGTCTTAGACTCTGTTGACTGTTGTTGTTTTGGATTGTCTATTTTCTGACAGGCTTCCTTGTTGCTGGATTTTGATTTGAGGTGTTGTGATTGTTGGTTCTGTTGTTCTAGGTCCTGCTGTAGTTGTTTAGGATTCGTATAGTCTATTTGTTGTTTTGGATTTTGTCGTTGTTGTTGCTGTTGTTGTTGTTCTTTGTCGCCTGTATTTTTAGGGCATTTATGTGGAGCATGTCCTTTGTTTCCACATCTGTTACATGTTCTATCATAAATGCATCCCTTATACCATGATTTTGCTAAGAAACCAAAAAGGTAAAATGCTCGTTTTATCTCCTTCAATTTGCTTTTCTCGATTTCAAAAATCCTTGTTCCATTGTAGATATTTGTCATAGGGATGGTAGCTAATTTGGATGACATTACTTTAATGTTGAACTTTTCTTCAAACTTCTCCACTGTTGCTTCCAAAGGTATTTCCAGTGGGATATCTGATATGTGTAACTCTCCTGTTTGCTTTTTTATTTTTCGCCTAATTGGTGTTGGTTCTCTCACTGTCACTATTTGTCCTTTGATTGTCATTTCTCCATTCGGCAGTACAGGTTGTGTCCCTTTCGGTCTTACTATATATCCCTTGTATCCATTTGGGTTGATTGAAAATATGTGTTTCACATATTCCGGGTTTAAGACCTTGATTGCGATCATTACATCTGCCGTTCCTGGTACCAGATCTTTTGTATCTTGGATGTGTCCAGTTCTTGCGTTCCTTCTCTATAGAGACATTCTAAGAATGCTCCTTCTGGTGTCTCAATTCTTTTTGTCTTAAAAAATTTCTCCATTTGTCTTACTCCCTTATTTGCTTTGTAGGCAGCCATTTTCTCTCGTGCTTCTTGTTTCTCTCGTGAGCTTACTTCACCATTCATTTTCTATCGAAATAAAGATCTTTTGCAGTTTGTCACTTGTACTGTTTTACTTGTAGTTTTGTTTTAGTTCTGTGATTGTCAAATTCCCATTTGTAAAGTACTTTTGGCCTCTAAAACTGCTTGGTCCTCGCCATTTTCAGATTTGTTTACTATTAACCTTACTTGTCCAACAGGAGTTTAACAATGGCGCGGTTTTTTTCTTTTATGGCTGATATTTTTTGCAATTCAGATGCAGTGTTCCAGGACAAGAAAATGCAATCAGTTAATGCCATTTGCTACATCGACAAAGAAACATAAATCATTTAAAATCTCTATCTTGAGGAATTAACCAATGCAAACATTTTGATGAGCTTGGCTATGGTGCTTTATGAGTGTAATTTTAACTATGAAGCTTTAGTTTATTGGTATTTGCTTACAATGGATATATGTACCTTTGATATTTAAAGGGAGGTAACTCCAACTTTACTGATGCACAAAATTGTCAGAACTTGAAGTCAACTTGATTTATATTTTAAAAAAAATACATTTTCTCCTTAAGATCTAATGTAAACTAATATTAAATCATTTGATGAATATTTGTGTAGGATAATGGAAATTTTAATTCTCATGTATCAATTAAAGTTGCCAGTTGATGTTAGTGGACCCATCACTTGCAAGTTATCAAAAGAGAGGTGTGGTTAGTTATGGGCACAGATTACAATGAACTCTTCCTGAAGTACAAGTTATTATTCAGGTCATGTAGGTGTCTGGTACTGATTATTTCAGAATTTGTGTTATGTTGGGGAATTTGATCATAGAACTTTAAATGGCAATTATTCAGTTTATTTCATTCTTCGTCAATCAATATAATTGTGCTGAAAAAATGCATAGTTAAATCAGTGTCAAAGTACATGACATTTTTGGATGTGACCAAGCAAGAGGTATGTTCAGTATAAACTAGATTGAATGTTACACTACTGTGTCACAATGAAAGCACCACATGTTGGAAAACATTCATAGTACTCTGCACTAGTAATGTTTATGCCCAGTCTCCTCTTGTATTGACACAGTTAAAGTCCATAGCAATAAACAATTTTCATCTTAAAGATTTGTGATGACAACTAGCAAATCATTCCATAATCAGGAATTTGGTTAAACTACAATAGCATTAAATTTTAGAACAACAATTAATATTTCATGTAAAACCCATAATGCAGCTGCACTAGAGTTGGGTAATGCGAAAAATTTTGTATCATGGTATACTGCAGTATTTCTGAACGTGATGCAATATGTACCATGGTATACCACAATTATATTAGGGACTAACAATTTAATGTTATGTGGCAGGGGCCTGTCACTGTTTTTAATGTCCATCTGTCAATAACTTAAAAGATATTGCACTGATTTATAGGAAAATAACACCATATTATATCCATTATACTGTTGGGAGATTTTTTTGTAATTATTATGAGATGAAAGAAAATAAAAAGCTCAAAATTAAATGGTCAGTACCTTATAGCAGATGAATTTGCTATGTATATGTTAATTGTTGAATCAGCTGTGATTTAAAAACTGTAACTATAGTGGGATGATTAAGCTTACACTACAGCTGACACACTGATAGACATCGTGCTGACATTAGAGTGCATGTTGATAAAAGTAGTAAGTGTGGACACTGAAGCCTACAATGTACTAGCTACACTGTTGATTTAATAGGCAGGGAATAGATGGGCAAGATATTTATCAGAGAGGGCCAGTAAACATAATCACAATCACTTAACAAACAAGAAAATATTTACTGGACTTCAGAAATTGTGTAAAATTCAAACAGATACCACCTGCTAACCTGAAAATCAAAGGAACATGTGTACTCAACATATTAACATACACTAGTAAATAACCAAAATATATTACTTTTTAAAATAAATCCAAAATTAATCCATAAATTGGAATATATCCAGAATATCTTTCACAACATACCATTTGGCCACCACATTAAGATATGTGACACGTGTCAAACATTTGATTAAAGGATCATAAATTTAATTATACATGTACATGTATTTATATATTCAAAATTAATCTGTGACAAATACAATTGTTTTGTAAAAATAATAATTCTCAAAATTATTTTATCACAAATGATGAAAATGTGACTTCAATATCATTCAATTCATAATAAAATTACTCAGGAATTTCTGCACATCCCATGCTGATAGAAAACAAAACAAAGTACCAGTTTTGTGAAAAAGTACCATTGTACATACCACCAGAAAAAAATTAGAGTAAAACTACATACCAGTGAAACCATGCATCTCTAATGACAACAATTGCATACACTTTACATATTGTTTATATTGCAAAAAAATAAAATTCAGATTTCAGACATTTAATAATTGCTCATTCCTGTAAGATAAAGGCATTAGAATTGGTGTATGTAAAATATAAAATAAAAAAACCCCCCAAAACAAAACAACTCCACAAGGACTAAAACTTACAAACACTATGGAAAAGAGTGCAAAAGTCTATTCCATTTAAGCTCTTCAGTTGGTTTCATTTATTTAAAGTAATTATATGCCACATTTATAAAAAGAATAAAATGCTAAGGAACACATGTGCAAAGGAAAACCCAGTTATAACACACATTGTAATAAACATAAATTTAGATATAACACAGTCATGGCATAACTCACAATTTTTTTTTTTTAGTTTCTAAAACTTCACTCAATAAATGACCAATTACACAATGATCACATACACATAGAACTGCCCCTTCAAAATGTAGTGGTAAAAAATTAAGGTTACTTGCTTATAATAACATCAGTGATTACTACTCAGAATGGTCTTAATACATTCCCGCTACAGTGTAAAGACATTTGTGCATGTACTCTCCTTAACATTTACAGGAACTGTTAAAAAATAACTCAATTTCTTGGTGAAATTTCACAATAACCAAAAAAATATCACACTCTTTGGTCTAGTGGAAGTTAAATATTTTTTGTTATTTTTGATTACCATAATGTAATTTAGGTACAATTAGAATTCATTACAATATATACTTTTTGCTGTGTTCATTTTAAGTAGCAGGGTCAAAATACATTGTGTAATGACTAAAGTGGTATTTTGAATGAAAGGGTGGATGTTTTCAGGTTGACTGAGACCTTACGTAATAGTACATCTACGCTGTCCTCCCATTCATTTAATTGATCAGTCATGAAAGCAGGATTTGAGTGCTTCCTTGGAGAATGTGACAAATTTATCTGGAGTTTCCATGCATGTAGCTGGCATAGTGGTATGATGCTGTTTTCCATTAAATAAATCAGCAGCCATTCCTTGCAATATGCCTTAAAATCATCAAATAGAGCTACCATTTTCTGTTCATACCAAGGGGTGCCAAGTCATGTACATAGTTCACATAATATTAGGATCCAGTCAACAAAACTGAGGACTCTAAAGGATTAGAGAGACGCACAATGGGAGGAGATTTTATTTCAAGTTTCCCGCTCTCTGACCTCTATGCAAACAACACTATGTTTAATATGAAATCAATGTGACTGACACATTTCTTGTTTAATAAGCAATCAATTTAAGTTGGTAACTGCATCAGTGAAGCCTGCCATTTTGTGCCCACCAAAACCCCCAACTTGCGTAGCCAGCAGGATAAACATTCAACATTTCTTTCAGTTAACTGACTTCTCTGAATGTTATGCAGAGCTGCTACAGGGTAATACAGCACCCTGAGCAAACAGACATTTGGAACCCCCCACCATTATCAAAATATTTGCTGATAAGAAAGCTCAAAAGAAACTGATGCAAGTTATGACCTAATAAAAAAAATTTCACATGAAGAAGAAACAGGTTTTGTTTCAATCTGGCTCCCATGTCTGATTTTTGGACCCCTTTTCTTCTTCAATTTGGTGCCCTTCTGAAAATGGCTCCCTATGCAAGCATACTCCTCAGACATACCTTGTGCTGGCCCTGATATTATGCAATGTATTACATTACATGTTGGCATTCTGTGACTCTGATCATCACAGTACAGAGATGCCAACCCTAAACAATTTTATCAGAAACCTTAAGAGTCAATTTTGCGGATCATGGTAGCCTATCTGAAATGGTTAACATATTAATTAAAAGTAAACACCCACACAAACATACTGTGTATTCTTATGAGTCTATACATACTGGCACACAGGCAAAAACAACAGATCTAACAATAACGAATGGTGAATCCATCCCTCCAATTCCAGAATCTTGAATATCTTCAACATTTTTATCCACAACAATAACCATAAACATCAGTCCTCATTAATTATCTGCATCTTTCTTATTCTCTTCATCTCTACCACCATATTTCACCTAATTACAGTCTAATCAACTAGACTTTTGTGATGTACATTCTGTTTTTCTGAGAAATTACATTATGTGTATCAGTCTATCCTACTGATGCTGAAATACTTCGATCCCTAACTGTGTCTACATAGAAAACTGGTGTTCACAATTTATGCCCCAAAATTTAGATTTTCAGGAATTTCATCAATACAATTTGAAATGCAGAATATAGAAAAAAATATTCATATTAATTCTCCAAAATCCTCAATAGGTGGCATCTCTGCATGTTATAGTACCTCACAGCAAGTACATGATCAGAACTGTGTTCTGAGTATACTACTCTTGAAAGACTTGGATTGACACTAACTACATGTGACCTAGGACAGTTACCTCAGAAGAAGCATCTACAGTTGCAATACACAATCAATCAAGCTAAAGCTGCCTCTTTTGCCATATACATGATCCAAAGATGCTACTTAAAAAGTTGCCCAAACCTGAAGAAATCAATAAACAAAACCTATTTTACACCAGAAATATAAAATTGTAAATTAATGTTTTGAACAGGAATTTATGCTTACTAACTGCAAAATTTGAAAAATGGGGTCGGGGTGCTTATAAGGGAGAGGAAGTGTTTATTAGGCAGAATTCAGTAAAAATAAGCAAACGAGGTGTCTTACAAAAATGTTCCAAAATGTAGCTGCTGTCGTCTTACCTTGTGGTGTGTGTATCTCTGTCACAAGGTCAAGGTCATCATGAAAATCGGCTGAATTCAGCATGGCAACATACTTCTTGAGGTTTAGATGATTAACCTGTGGATTAATACCATTCATACAAATGTGTCATAGAAAACAGCTTTAATGATGACAGTTAATAATACAAAATGTTGATGATATTCCCAGTGCTCAACCTTTATGCATGTAAAACTTCAGCTAACCACTGAGTTTTTGCACATTAATATTTCTTCATTGTCAATGGTCAAGAAAAAGCCAAATCAATATTGGAAATCTTTTAGAATTAATTTTGTTTTAACACTTTTCAAGCTGGTTAGTTTATTTTCAATATGTTCTGGGAATTTTTGCCATCTTAAATGATAATAAAATTACTTTGTTTTGTGTCCCCAAAAAAACAGGGCTAAAAAACATACCAAAGCAATGAAATTAGCATCTATGATAATGTGGTACTCATTAAGTAAATAATGGCTAATTTTTCTATCTTTCTTGTAGGATAATAAATGAAAAATGTACATTACTTGCCTAGTTGCTGCATCAATAAAAAAAACCACTGCCATAACATGTATCAGAGGCATAACATTTCAACAGAATTGCCATGCTAGCAATCTCCTAATACCCTCCACTACATTATTACTGAGTGTGAAAATCTAGCCAATAAACTCATTCAGATTTCTTCATTATTTTAAAGAAGAAATGAAAACAAACTAATTATGATTTTGACAGTATTACAGGAAAATCTATTTTTTAGTATCATGTTGGTTAGTAATAAGCAACAACAGTGATAGTCTCCTTTGGCACATGTGTTGTACACTGATTTGGGAAGGTTAAGTATCACAAGCAACTAGTAATATATAATCAGAATTATTAGTATGATCACGGGAACATGTGAAGATTATAAAATAAGCATGACTAATAAGTTGTCATTTTTCTTTTCTTTTCTATTGTTCTCTTTTTTTAAAGTTCACATCTTTATCAATTAAGACCTGACTACTACCATATACACTAGATTATAAGAAGAGTCCAACTGCCAACTGCACAGAGCCAGATCTGCTGCCACATTATGCGCCGGCAGATCTAGGTCTGTGCACTTTGTTAGGAGAAATCAGTAGAACAAACAATATATACCCTGGTCTGCATGTGCACTATGTTATGGCAGATCAGGATCTTTGTTGTTTGCAGTTTGACTCAACTTATAAGTGAGTATATGTGGTAAATCAAGAGACAAGAACTACACTTAATTCATTGAACATAATTTTTTCAGCAAGGATAAATTTTTGTTCTATTTCAAGATTTCTTTCAATATACTAGCTTGTACCCACTCTTTGATGTACTGTTTAATGAAAAACTATAGGGGATCATGGCTGCTAACTACAATACATACATGTTTTACTGTTAGTTGTCATGAATCAAAATCATAAATGTCACAACCGATTAACAACACATTAATATCGACTATAGTATTAGACTTTTTAAAATTTACTGACTCATACCCACTCTTTCATGCACTGATTAATGAGATAAAATAGGAGATCATGGCTGCTAACTGTAATACAAACACATGTTACTGTTAGTTGACTTTAATCAAAATCAGAACAGATTAATGACACATTAATATGGACTATAGTGTTACAATGTCTACATTGACAACTTATCATAATTCTGCTAACTGAATCAATCCATTAAAAAAGAAATAATGATAAATAAATTGTCCAATAAATTTTGATAACCATATATAATAATGAAATCTTCCAGACATCACTGTGCATTCACTACAATACACGTATCTGATCCTCATACAGAGCCTTGCTGCTTGACAGAGATGCTGTTACAAGATGGCCTGCATGAAATGGTGGCCGTAACAAAAAGACAATGGGGAAAATCATTTATGACCAGGAAAACAAAAGACTTAAAACAATTTCACTTATCAGAAAGTTCATGATGACAGTAAATATCTTTCTTACAGTGTTTTAGGAGATAATTAGGGACCAATTCATGACTGACTGAAGTCTCACCTTTTTTTAATTACCAGCAAAACTGAGACTTTTACTTCAAAACTATATATTGTGTCTCCTTAGATTTTGACCAAATTAATCATAAATTCAGGAAAACATTATTATTATAAAACAATGTCTGAAAATTACAAGGTATTAAACAATGATTCTGGTAAATAGTTTTGAGGTCTAAAAACAAACTAGATTAGAAACCAAAGGAAAAAGAAATTCATGAAGTTAAAGTAATAAGCACATGTATAATGCTAAACTGTCACTCTGAAAAGTGCTTTATCCCATCATTAGAAATACTGGCATAACTAAGTTATCTTTAGAAATATTGGCATAACTAGTTATCTTTAGAAATATTGGCATAACTAAGTTATCTTAGAAATACTGGCATGACTAAGTTATCTTAGAAATGCTGGAATGACTAAGTTATCTTAGAAATACTGGCAAAACTATCTTAGAAATACTGGCATAACTAAGTTATCTTAGAAATACTGGCATAACTAAGTTATCTTAGAAATACTGGCATGACTAAGTTATCTTAGAAATACTGGCATGACTAAGTTATCTTAGAAATGCTGGTATAACTAAGTTATCTTAGAAATACTGGCATAACTAAGTTATCTTAGAAATACTGGCATGACTAAGTTATCTTAGAAATACTGGCATGACTAAGTTATCTTAGAAATGCTGGCATGACTAAGTTATCTCAGAAATGCTGGCATGACTAAGTTATCTTCAGAAATATTGGCATGACTAAGTTATGTCTGCAGGAAAAAGTATTGAATTTCAGTTGAATAATCCAAGATACCTGTAAGTGAAAGTGATTATCTGTCTCTTCCAATGGGACAAGGAAAGATGGTGAAAAAATTTCTGACAGCAGCCTGCTTGCAAGACCTGCAATGGAGTGAATTTTCATTCAATATCTTTAAATGAAGGCAAGAAAAAAAAGAATATCTGAAATTCTGCCCTGACATATTGGAAAAAGAATTTATAGCTGAATTGCAATAAATGACCTTTGGCTTTACTTTTTTAATTGCTTATATATTTGTCATGCAGTAAAACCCATCCTTTCTTCTACGAACATTGAAACAACTACAAATACATCACTGTGAACCACTTTAAATTCATGGAGTACCAATTATTATGGTTTTCGTGGGCAAGCTAAGACTCAAATTTAAAGTTGCAACAAAATATATACCAAAATGATTACAAAAGTGCCCCACTTCACCCTTCTGCCTTATGTCATGGTAAAGCATCTCTATTCAATGTGCCCCACCTCACCCCTCTGTCTTATGCCATTGTAAAGCATCTCTATTCAAAGTGCCCCATCTCACCCCTCTGTCTTATGCCATAGTACACCATCTCTATTTAAAGTGCCCCTCCTCACCCCTCTGCCTATGCCATGGTAAAGCGCTTCTCATTTGTTCTCATTTTATAAAGCAGCATCATTTAAAATAAATTTATAAAAGTTTTGGAACAATGGAAATACATGTATGTTATTTGTGATTTAATCTGCATTCATAATAATGTTAATTTGCAAGCTCTGTAATGACTCTCTGGTGCTATAGTAATAAATGCAAAATTAGTCACAGTTCGTCTTTCTTCACTTCACGAAGTACATATTGTGCCATTTATAATGCTATATATGCTCGCTTATAAGACAAGTCCAACAGCAAACTGCACAGACTCAAATCTGCCATGGGTAGGACTGTATTTTATGAAAATATATTACTCTGGAGGTTGACTTCATTTGCAGAAAATTTGCTTGTTCCCAGCATTTTGAATTTGCAGAATTTTTTAAAATGCATTATGGTTACTCTGACAGTACTGTAATAAATACTTTTTCTTTATGAAAAGTGGTAAAATTATCTGCTTCTTATCAACTTGTTGGATTCCTCATGCACAGCAATATCTATAAATATGATATTATATGAAACCATTAAAGCCATATTCACCTCTCCAGTCTTTGTATTCCAAGAGTTTATCTTCCCAGAAGTCCTCTTCTTTCACGCCACTAGGCTTGATCACATGATCAGGATAAAACTTCTCCAACATTTTGGCAGTCTGGAGTATAGTTATCTAAAAATACACAAAATTACTTAGTAAACAGAGTCTGTTTAGTTATATTTTGATCTTAGATCTGCCTTCTTATTATCTTTTGAAAATTAAATGTATGAGACTAAGTCAGAACAATTAAATAACCAAAAAAAAAAAAAAGGTCAGACACTAACAGTGTTAAAATCTGTAAAAGTAAAAAGGTTCTGAGCTGGCTGTTGGCAGCTAATGAGAAGGCTGTGAATTACTGTGACTTATTTTCTATCTTGAAATTTTTTCTGGACTGTATATCTCTCTAGAAAGCAAATTTTTTTTTGCAAATTATGCCTCCCTGATAATACTTATATGATCACTTTATATTCTCTGCTACCTATGAATCCAGTGCTCCCAGAAGGGCAAAAAATATCTTTGTGTTTATATATCATATAGACAAATGGAAGCAACTCATACAGGTAAACTCCCCTTTCTAGCTGCTATCATCCATTATACCTGGATGTACCAGATTTTACTTAAGTAAAAACCTTTAAAGATACTCGCATTGCAGGGGATGGTGGGAGGGATTATTTGCAATGTGATCAAGTAAGTATTATTGGACAAACATAATTCACTATAAAATGGTTGTTTTCTTCCTCAAATACATTACCTGATCATATTATATTAGAAGAATAGGTAAGAGGAAGAAAAATGCTGAACATCCTAACTCTACCATGTCACCCAGTAGGAACATGATTGCTCTACTAAAAGGGTGAACTTCTTTTAATGTTAGCTTAGCATAACAAGAGACAATTTGTTTTATGCATAGGAGATCCCAAATGAATTCCACACTTGATTATTGTCTCACCATCAAAAGTTTTCAAGTGAAGTCAAGCGAAAGTGGCAGAATCATGCCTAAGGTTGTGCTTTCATGAATGGGGAGTGGTCACTGTCTGTGCACTACCAATAACCTCAAAAGATTCAGCCCTCTGTGAAGCTATGTCATACAAATGAAACTAAGAGAAGGCAGACTGGGAATGCTGGTCAGCAAACTCTGCTATATCCTGAACTGAGACATCATGTTCAAAGCTTAGTTCATGGAAGTCACTCGTATTTCGTAAGCTGAAATCTTCAATTAGTGTACCTGATCCTGTGAGATTTCAGAGTATACTGATTAAATAACTCCCTTTAGTCAAGTGTCCAGTGCCTGTGAGGCTAAGTTTTGTATTCCTGCCTTCAGTGGTAAGAAGAGTCTTTTCACAGTTGATGTGGGTATCATCTGTGTTTCTCAGGTAACATTTGAGGGTATGTACAGGGTCCTGCAGCTTTGCTTCTCTCAAAGATCAATCACTGAGAGGGAATGAGAAGTTATTTATTGCGTCAATTATGATGGCAACCTGTTCTTAGGAAGGAAACCAGGTTGTGTCATTAGAATGACTGAACCATCAGAACAAAATTGTGTTTTAGTTTGGATCAATGGATATCATATGTAGTTCACTCACTCTGCATGTTAAAGTAAGCACCATTATAAACTGAAAGTCACAAATGATAGCTGTTTCTGTGAGGGGGAAGACAGTGGCTCAAACTCATAGGAGTTTGGCTATGTCAAAAAGCCAGTAGTGATTCCATCTGGGAATAATGTGAATTAGCATGGTCATGGCCAACATCTTCTCATCCATGAATGTGTCTGAGATCATTGAACAATATCCCTTGATTGTGAAATGGGGCTAACTTCTTGTCTTCAAAGAAAAAGAAGTTTTCCATCATGGAATAGGTGCTGAGAGTGATATGTATGATGCAAATAATGTGACACCAGTCACTGACAACACATAATTTCACCTGTGCATCAAAATAAACAGAAATCAATGTTAGTGGAACTTTTGGCTAGATGACAAAAATCATTAGAATTGGGAGGAAGTTGACACAAAGTTCCTGAAAAACTTTGACATGGCATTAATCTCTTCTCTATGCACTTTATCAACATCTAGACAAATGAAATATCTCTTTATGTGATTTTTTACCAGTGAGGTGAGAGTTGCAGGCAAATGATGCACCATAAAGAAAGCTCTTGTGTAACTAGGACTGCAAAATTCTCCAAGGGATGTCTAGTAATTTATGCAATCTGTAACAACTGAATGATGAAGAGTCCTCAGTACTGCCTACATCACCCAAGGCACTGACCTTGTTGACAGAATTGACTGTAGGTGGAGGAGGGTATTATGACAGGTCAAATCGTACAGATTTCCTCTGCCATGAACTAAATTGTTGGATCAGCAAGTTCCAGTGTATCCATTTCATTCTCATCATCAGCATGGGGACCGTCCTTCTCTTTTACACCCTGAGTCCAGGGATACAGCCTTCCATATGGAAATGATGGAGTACCATCAGCATGCACCATCACTTTGCCCAAAGGATATGCCGTAAGTTGTGATCACAATATATGAAATGCTGGTCCAGTGTAGCTAGCTTGGCTCAGTCAGATGGTTCTACAAGTAATGCTGGTTCATGATGAATTTCAAAGAAATTACCAGTCCAGTTGATTGGTCAGCTGGCCAGTTAGCTATACGGTCTTTCTGGGCAGAGATAACAGCCTCTTGACTATTGTAATCATATACTAACTCATTCATATTGCTGGACTGGTTAGTCACAAGTTGGGAGGGTGTACCAAAGATGATATATGCCTTGTGGTCTGGTCAGCAGGTGCAGTATGGTCAGCTGGTCATGTGGTCTGGATGGATGGTTGGACAGTTTGCCCGTTGGAGATAACTGACCCCTGACCATTGTAATCGTACATACTTTGTTTGTATGGCTGCTCCGGTTGGTCAGCAGTCAAAACAGGGTACCATAGACAGTATATACCTTGTGGTCTGACTGGCTGGTGTGCTATGGACAGTACAGCCACCTGGCCATATTGGTCAATTGCAAACGTTCACATATGACTTATTAATGTTCTTCCAAGGATGGTATAAATGATACACATACATGCCTCAAAGGCAGGGGACAAGTCTGATTGCAAATCACCATGCCTCCTAGATGAAATGATATTGACTGTGTGCTCTCACACCTCATGGGTGTCGTCCTAATTGTTTGTGAACCCTAATGCCTCTCTGGCTGTGTCCTAGGCTTCTTTGTACTTGTTGACATATCAACAGCAATGCCTTTTGAGTCATACTAATCTTATGCAATTCTAATACCTGATCTAAATTGCCTGTGCTTTCTACTGTATTCACTGATACAAGAAGTTCTAACACAGTTTCTGTATCCACAATGGTGACTGAAGAGGGCATCTTGATATCACCCATGAGACTAACAATAATAATAATGAGGACTTTGTATAGCGCCTAATCTTTAGAAGCTCTAAGCGCTTTACAACATTTGACAACACTTAAAAAACACACACACACACACACACACACACACACACATATATATATATATATATATATATATATATATATATATATATATATATATATACTTACATACATACATATATATAATATGATTAGAGGAAAAATAAAAACAAACACCACGAAATTAGAAACAGAAAACATGCTGTAAATATTTAAGGTAAGGATACATTATTAGGTCTTTAAGTCTGTTCTTGCAGTTGAAATAGGTGAGTTTTAAGAGCGCTCTTGAATGAGATCACTGTGACTAATAAATGATTCTACTGTACAAAATTTAAGTACACGACTAAATGGATTCTATGGAGGTCATATTTACAGCATGACAGCGAAAGTGAAAACTGGTACATCTAGGTATAACAGGTAGAAAGGGAAATCAACCTTTAATCATTGCTTTCCTTTCTCCATATAATACACACAGAGAAATATGGGAGGGCTGGATTCAGAGATAGCAGAGAAAGTTATGTAATATGATCATGTAATGTATTTGACAGAGAAACAAGACATTTATAGTTTTACAATATATGCATGTATATGGTACATAGATAATTTTGGTTGAAACTGTGTAGAATCAGCTAACTAGGTTTTGAATGACATTAAAAACCAGCATAACTTGGATGATGTTTTACATTACTGCAACACATGAAGATTACTTCATAATGAGGCCTGTATATAGTAGCATGCCTACCCTACGGACACATCCAAAGTAGCTGATCCCATCTCTGGAACTAAAACTACTTCTTTTTAGTCATGAGTCCAGTGCCTTCAACATTAAGACAGTTGCTCTTCAAGAAGGATGGGCAGCGCAATCACTCCAAGTCTAAGTCTAAGGGTGTACCAAGAAGATTGATGTGGGATGATCAAATTATACCCATTTTTCCCTCACTCTAAGTTAACTTGCAATTCCTACGTCTGCACTGTTTATAAGCAATTTAATGCTTGCAAACTAAATAACTGCACCGAAAAACTGTTTAGTGTATGTCATTCCATGTGACCATGCACAATAAAGTTAACATCAAAGGAAATAGAGTGCATGTAGCTGAATTTACAAGCTTTAATGAAGTATCGAGCATAAGTGATGTTCCCTTACCATCGATTAACAAATTGATAGTCAAATTTCCAACTTCTCCTACCAAAAGAGAATTATCAGAAGAATTTCCCAACAAAAAAGGAAGATAAATACTTTAGAAGTGGCCAATTTATTGTTAAAGAAGAGGTCTGAGGTACTTCAAAAACAGTTATATCGACTGAAGAATAAGCTGAGTGTCCCCCTGATGCCAAGGTCAGAGGTGGAAAGAGATATGAAATCTGGAATAAATCTTAGAAAACAAAATAAGACAACTTGTACTGACAAATTGTGTCACAGAAGAAATCAGTGCATCTGTCACAGTAAATCCAAGTAAAACATAATTCATAAAAGAAGTTGTTGCTGGCAAAATAATTAAAAAGTAGGGGATGGCAAAATCTTAAAGTGGTGCAACAAAACTTCATCTTAGTCAGTCTTGAACACAGATAAAATGATTAACATTGAGCAGAAGAAAATCAGAGCCATTCATGATCAACTGTGTGAACAGGTAAAGAAATTTTTGGAATGGGAAGACAATTCCCGTCAATTACCTGGAAAAACTGATACATTAAAAGGTGAATGCGCAGATAAAGTACAGAAGTTTGTGCTTAACAACTATCTTCATAACATGCATTTAAAATTCATGGCCCATGGCCGAAAACCAAGAAAGATTTTTCACACTACTTTTGCCACCTCAGACCTAAACATATTTCACTTGTAAACGTGCTGCAAGAGTAATATGTTTATATACAAAACTTTTAGTTTAAAATTGCAGTATCTTAAGAAGATAGGTGTAACTGTAAAAACAAGTCGTGATAAATTCACAAAGAGAATTTACTGTGGCGGAGTGAATAATCTTTTGTCAAACATAGTCTGACCAGCTGTGGAAATGAATTACTTCAGTGGATGGAAAACAGAGAACAAAGCTCCATGACTGAAAAAGAAAGTGGATAATTTAAAGAAGGTTTTAAAGATGAATTTGACCTCTTCTGTGAACGTGCACATCAAGTAAAGCATCAAACAAAGAGCTTTCTGAGGCATGAAAAATAAACTTAAAACAAACAGGAAACACATCTGCATACAAAAGGACTTTGCAGAAAATTATGGAATAAAGGTAATGAAGGAGATCCAAAGTGCATATTGGACTCTGGAAATGGTCACGCTGTACCCTGTAGTAATTTACTATAGAAATGAAACAGGAGAGGTTACATACTGAAGCTTTATCCTGGTAACTGAGGTCCTCAGCAATAATGCAACTATGGTACATGTGATTATTGACATGATAGTTGTTCATATAAAAGTTGTGTATCTGCAAGTTAAGTACATTCATGACTGGACAGACTGGCCCACCTTCCAGTATAGGAACAAATCAATATCTGATCTTATTGCATGCCATCTTAAACTATTTAATGTTAAGGCTAGCTGGCACTACTTTTGAAGGTGGGCATGGCAATGGTGCCTGTGATGGGATAGGAAGTATTGCAAAATGAAGAGCAGATAATGCCATCATATTGGGAAAGGCATCCATCCTATGTGGCAGAGACTTTCTTCAATTTGGGTTCTACAAATAACATCAGGTCAGTTTTACATTTTGTCGAAAGAAAAAGTATGAAGCAACAAGTGCTGAAATAGAATTATGCCAGAAAGATTTGATTGCAGTAAAAGGCACCATGAAAGTACAGTGTAGTGTCAGTAACAGAAGGAAAGATAATGACCCATGAAACAACCTGCTATTGTGAGGTCTGTTTTATCGAACATGGATTTATTTTAACAGAAGCAAACACCTATAACTGGAATTGTCATTTCATAAGCAAGTCAACAGATGAATCAGACATACTAACAATTGAGAAAAAAAAAAGACCAGAGGACAAAACAGATGAAGTTAATGGAGATGATGGGATAGAGAATGATGGTTCATTGCACAATCTTATCACTGATGTCAGTTTTGTCTGTGTATTGTATGAACATATACCTTGCATTGGAAAAGTTGTTGGAAGGGACAATTTTGAGTATGAAATATTGTTAATGGTGAGTGGATCAAATGTGAAGAACTGTCTTAAATGGCCCAGGCTAGAAGATAAAATCTGAATATCAAAGCCTTATATAGTTTGTCAAGTGTTGGCACCAATGCCTACTGGTAAAGGTCAATGGACCTTGAAACCATTGGATGAAGACAAATGATAGTCTGAAGAATGCATTGATAAAGGAACTGAATACAAAACTTGTATCTGACGTGACACTGCAAATGTATCACAAGTAGTAAGATTGTTCCATTTTCTCATGTGTCCTGTTCAAGATGAACATATAGTCATTTCATGCTTCTTAAATGCAACACAAACAGAAATGATCTGCATATTCTAGTGTTTTACGTGACTTTAATTAACTGATGATCCACAGTTATAGCTCACTATGAAGATGCTATAAAAGATGGGTTTTTTTTGTCTGTTTGTTTCGTTTTTAAATGATTATAGAAAGTTAAAGTTATTAAAGTTATTAAATTGTTTTAAAAACACCACTTTCATAATCTGTTGAAAACATATGATGTAATGTACAGTGACTCATTTTGTAATTTATGTGACATTTCAATTAGCAAATAACATTTTTTATATCTTCCATCTGAAGTAATGATCTTTTTACAATTGCAACTGTATGGACTTTTTTGCATGGTTAATGGTTTTCAAATCATCATTATGGTTGAAAGTAAACTGATATTATGGGACATGTTAGTATATATATATATATATATATATATATATATATATATATATATATATATATATAGACATACATACATACATACATACATACAAAAGAAATAATTTTGGCCAGACTTAACACCCGTTTCACGACATATTTCCTCTGATAGTGTAATCTTAATAACTCAATTGTGTTTTCTTTGGTACAAGTTAATGAAAATCATTAAACAAATCATTCTGCTGAATTTTCCATTTATTTACTGCATACTGGTCCTTAAAAAATGACCGCTCCGGTGGCCTAGTGGTAGAGCATCTGCCTCGGATGCAGGAGGTCGTGGGTTTGAACCCTGGCCAAGTCATACCAAAGACTTTTAAAAATGGTACAAACAGCTGCCTTGCTTGGCGCTCAGCATTAAGAGGTTAGTGTTAGGACTGGTCGGCCTGGTGTCAGGATAATGTGACTGGGTGGGACATGATGCTACATGTCTACGGCACGATGCCCTGGTGCTAGACATCTCTATAAACTGTCACATGGCAGACATCGTAGCGATATGACTGAAAAATTGTTAAAGCTATGTTAAAAATCACACACACACACACACACACACACACACACACACACACACACACACACACACACACACACACACACACACACACACACACTGTCCTTAAAAATATTAATTGAAACATTAAATAGTGAACCTTCATTTTCACAATTTTTTAACCCTGGAATTGCAAGTTAATTCAGAACGAGTGCTTCCTATCTCTGCTGTCAATTCTTTTGTTCTTCCTTTCACTTCATCCAAGGTATCTATCAGACTGTCCTTCCTTTCAGTAGCTGGTTTTTAGTTGCACACCTAGAAGATTATCAACCAGCAAGTCTTCAAGTCGTCTCATTTCCTGACCATGTTCCATGTAGAAAGGAAGAAACTGGTCATCACTGTCTGCCTTTATAGCTTATCCCAATCGGCACCATGATTGTTCACAACTTTTAACATTATGTCTCTGGTGGTCTTTTTACAGCTCTCTATCATTCTTTTCTCTTGTAGGTGCAAAGGTGTTGTGCGTCGTTTTACAGCAACCACTTGCGCACTGTGGAATCATTTAGTTTTGTGAGTATCAATTTTTGTTATATTTTGTATTTTTTTTAAAAAAACACCTTTTCATTGGTACTTGAAGTTATGGATTTGTCCATGTTGAAGTTTGCATATCTGTAGGTATTTTATTTCATGGAATAACCTTAATAGATGCCCAAAATAAAGATTAGAAGTGAACAAAAATATGCTGACAAGAAAGACTGGTCGCCGAAATGGTTGAAATGATCTGTACTACCGGTACTTCCAATGAAACAAATCCAACATAATCTCTTGCACTGCATAATTATCAGAGTGCTCAACATCAAAAGGAGTCCATCCAGCCAACACCACCAAACCATGTAGCTACTATAATGATGCACAATCAGTGCAATGTGCATAAGGCTAAGAGCAGTTAAATTCAAGTTAGACCTACATGGCTTTCATACAGTTGGAACTGTGTAATTCTGTAACCTCAGGATTATTTACAAGGCATCATTTTTCTGTACCAAGAGTCTTATTAGACTTCAATGTTTATTTAGCAGTTTTGTCTCAAAATAGTGATGTGTATGACCTTTACTACAAGGCTGTAATCGTTGTATGTATACATAATAATTAATTAGTACCTCTAGTGCAGTAGTCCAAGATTTGACAGTATTGTTGTTTCTTTAGATTAAAACTCTGATGACGATAAAATGAGGTCTGCTTTCGAGAGGATTTCAATTTTAACTGGAAAATTTCCTACCCATAATAAGAAATACAAATGCTTGCTTCTATGATTCATGTAGATTAATCATTCAGATAGATTACAGCTGTCTGTAAATCTAAATTCAAAGAGAATTGCAGAGAATAAAGTGTGTGGATTGTTTCATACAAGTATTTTTTTTTAATGGCTGTTTTACTTGAATGAAGGATGATGTAAATAAATAAAGGTTACCTTATATACTCACTTATAAGTCATGTCCAACTGAAAACTGCACAGACCCAGATCTGCCATTGCATAATGCAATGGTAGATCTGGGTCTGCGCAGTTTGTT
This sequence comes from Megalonaias nervosa, assembly GCA_016617855.1. Classification (NCBI taxonomy): domain Eukaryota; kingdom Metazoa; phylum Mollusca; class Bivalvia; order Unionida; family Unionidae; genus Megalonaias; species Megalonaias nervosa. Next base: position 23,623 of record JAECUM010005724.1, read on the forward strand.
AAGAGTTATCAGTAGAACAAATAACACAGACCCTGGTCTGCAGGTGCATTATGCTATGGCAGATTAGGGTCTTTGTTGTCTGCAGTTTGACTTGACTTTTAAGTGAGTATATATGGCAAATCTTTCATGACTGTTTAATAATTCTTACCCAAATTTCATTAATGCTATTACATAAAACCTTTTTACTTGTTATATTTCCCCTGTATCATCACTGATAACAGTGTTTCCCTTTAACCCTCATTTGTGCTTCAGAGACATCCAAATTTTTAATCTGACCCCCAGTTTTGATACCAAAGTTTGTTTTTTACTCAGTCTGAACCCCACTTTTGACACCAAGAAGATTTTTGACTCTCAGTCTTGCACCCCTAGGGGATACACTGCTGATATCACATATCAATTTAAGGCAGTTAGTGGAACTGGGAGATGCTTGATACATACATACAAATGCATTGAAACAATATAAAATGATTTATAATTATTTTTTTGCCAAAAGGATTAAAATCAAAAGAAGAGTCTCTTGTAGGGACTGATGTTCTAGTGTTCAAAAAGAATTTCCAGGAATTCAATTTAAGACCATTTCTTCATTTTAAATGCTGAGTGCTGAAAACATCTCTAATATTCTTGCTCAAAAACATTTTCAAAATAGCTTTTGTAGCAGCCATTTTGGATGTAATATCAGTACCATTTTCATTCAGAACAAACTAGATAACATTAGAAGACTTTTTGTGGAAACACCCATACAAATATGACCATCCATTGAGGAGAATTAGTGACAAGAGTTTCATTATATTCATTGTGGTAGTCTTAATGTATATCTGCAGGGAACCATTTTCATTAGGACCAACAAGATATAATAAGTCTTTTAGTGAAAACCCTATGTCAATATATACATAAATTCTGGAAGAGCAGTGGTAATAATTTTTTTAAACTGGCCAACTTTATTTCCATACTCAATATCACATCAGGATCATTTTTATTTATTACCAATGTTTAGTTTGACCTGATTTCCATTTAGAAGGAGTAACTACATTAACATTGTCATGCTGACATCAAATCAGCACCATTTCATTTAGGCCAACCAAAGATCTTAACTGGTCTTCTGGTGAAACCTCCATGTCAATATGACATTAAGAAGGTGTTGCAATAACAAGATTTTCAAAATCTGCCATGCTGGTCATACTGGATGTCAGATCATCAAAATCAGTTTCAACTGGACATCATAAAAAATCTTCTGGTGAAAATCCAATGTTGGTACAACTTTCAATCTAGGAGCAGTGGCAATAAGACTTCAAGATGGCTACTGTGGTGGCCATATTGGTTGACAGTTTAGCATAATTTTTATATAAGCTCAGCTAGACCTCATAAGAGGTCTACTTAATGCTGATAAGGCTTCATGTTTAGATGGAATATCAATAACAAGATTTACAAGAAAACCCCATGTTAATATGACCATCCATTATGAATGGCAATAACACAGTTTTTCAAGATGGCTGTTATGGTGGCCATACTGGATGTCTGAGCAAAACCATTTTCATTTAGAACCAACCAGACATAATAATCAGTCTTCTAGTGGGAAAAAAAAATGTTGACATGACTTTCCATTCAGGAAGAGTAACAATAACAAGATTTTCAAGTTGGCTGCTGTGGTGTCTATTCTGGAGGTCAGATCAGCAACAGTTTAATTTACTTTTAGCGAAAACTTCATGCTGATATGACCATCGCTTCAGGAGAAGTAGGTTTTCAAGATGGTCACTTTGGTAGCAATACTAAGTATCTAAGTGGTACCATTTTCATTTAGACATCATTCTGGTGAAAACCCCATGTGGAGGAGGAGTAGTGATAATATTTTCAAGATGTCTGCTGTGGTGGTCATAATGGATGTCTGAGTAGCACCATTTTCAAGTAGGACCTACTAAACCTTGGGATAAATATATGTCCTCCAAGTAATTTAGGAGAAATAGTAATAACAGATGAAGGACAATGGAAGATGGATAACTGGCCATCCCATAAGCTCTTCTGGTCTGTGACCAGTTGAGGATAAAAACACATTTAAAATACATTATTATAGTAACATAATCAAGCTGAATTATCAAATTGCTGAGCTCTGTTGATTGCTAGGAATGTAACTGTAAAAAAATGGAGTGGGAGCTTTCTGTAATACGTTAATTATTTTATGTTTAATCTACACATTTGTGGTTCAAGTCAACCACACAATCCAAGAAAATTGGTACCCTATTTAAAAAAGTGAAATCACAGTATTTTAAATATAAGTTTTCATAAAAACCACCATCCACAACTCCCAAATCTGTATGGATTTTTTCAACATGCCATTGATTCTTAATGTCATCATAGCTGACTAAGGACATCAGGTCAAATAGACCAGGCCGCTGATCATCTGAAAATTGTGTTTTTCAAGACAATACTGTGTTGAGGGGTGTGTGGGTATGAGAAATTATGTTTTATGCACGACACACCATGTTCTAGCAGGTTTCCCAATAGTTCAGATGGTACAGCACCTGTCTAGTGATGGAGAGACCCTTGAATCAAGTATCAGTCTAGTAATACAACTCCCTGGCGACAATTAGCAACAATTGTGGGACCATATTTTGACCAGTGTTTACTAAGATTGATATTATCTCAGTTTCTACATTATGGATTGACAGAGACACAGTGATGTGTTATTGAAAGGCAGGGAGAATTACATGTACCAACTCAAAGCTCTGGTGTGATTTTAAGCTCAAATTACAGAATACCCACCAACAGCTACAGTACTCTCAGTTTTAAACTCTGGTCCAGGTTTTCCTCACTGCAGCATTAATATAATGATTTCTGAAAGTCATGGATTCATTTTAATTTATTCAGTCTTTTCACACATTTACAAATTCAGATTTCTCAATGTAGAAAGCCTTATCTAGTCCATTTAGAAAGACTTGCTTATTACATGTACAACAAAAAGTTTGACAAAATTACCTTCAGCTCTCTTTCTGGCAGTTTGATTTTTCCCTGAACCTCTGGATGCAGACTAATTCTCAGAACTTTTGCTTTGCTGAAAGAATAGAAAAATGTATGTGTAAATGTGACTTTGTATGCTGTGAGAAAATGTTCCATCTTCCAACATTAATATTTGCAAAAACAAACATCTTTTTGGGAACCAATATTTATTGCCTGTATTAAGTGTGTTAAAGCTCTTACCATGATAATCATCAATTTAATCCTTGGGTATTATTGACACCAACCATCAGAAAAATACAAAATCATTAAATCCTTGAAGGTTTTTTCATTGCTTTTTTAATAACTATTTTTAACATATTCTACATGAATAAAAATAAATTTAAATGTGGATTATTGATTAACATTTCATATTTTTAAGTACACCATAGGCTTTGGTTTACATTGCACATGGCATTATATATTGTACGAATGAAGCAAGATAAAAAGGAGCTAAGTAAAAATTAAATTGATTCCAAACTAAAAAGATATGAACAATTAAGTAAAAACAGATTCAGATAATTGTGAGCTAAGCAGATCAATAACAAAAGCAAGGCACTGATAATAGCCCAGGTATGTCCATGATGGCCACATGAAACAGGCAGCAGAAATATTCAAGACCTCCTTTCAGACTGGGAAAACAACTACAGTTATATATGGGAACTAATGAGGGTGTTGAAAATTGCTAAATGAGGGTGTTGTAAATTGGCAATTTACAACAGTGTCAAAACCACCATACAATCAGTCTTATAAGCCATCCATGCAAAGTCATGTTGAGGATACTGCTAAACAGACTAAAGCCACAGGCTGAAAAGATCATTGCCGAGGACCAGGCAGGTTTCAGAGCAGGGCGCAGCACAGCAGAGCAGATCTTCAACCTCAGGGTATTGTGTGAGAAGTACCTCCAACACCAGCAAGATCTGTACCACGTCTTTGTGGATTTCAAGAAGGCATTTGACAGGGTATGGCATGCAGCCTTGTGGGCAACCATGAGACTGTACAACATCAATGCCAACCTCATCACAGTAATAGGGCACCTGTATGACAAGGCCACCAGTACAGTATACTTCAACGGCAGTATAGGGGACTGGTTCAGAACAACAGTCGGAGTCAGACAAGGCTGTCTGCTCTCTCCCACACTATTCAACATCTTTCTGGAGAGAATCATGGCTGATGCACTTGAAAAGCATGAAGGGACAGTCAGCATTGGAGGCAGAACAGTCACCAACTTACGTTTTGCCGACAACATTGATGGACTAGCAGGAAATGAACAAGAAATAGCTAGCTTAGTAGAGAGCCTCGACAAAACCTCCGCAGCCTACGGCATGGAAATCAGTGCAGAGAAGACCAAACTGATGACCAACAACACCAAGGGCATCAGTACTGACATCAGGGTCCAAGGTACGAAGCTAGAAACAGTCCACAGCTTCAAGTATTTGGGGGGAATTGTAACAGATGAAGGATCAAAGCCTGAAGTACTCTCCAGGATTGCACAGACAACAGCAGCGCTGACAAAACTGAAGCCCATCTGGAACGACAAGAACATCGCACTCAGTTCAAAGGTCAGACTGATGCACTCACTGGTTATCTCCATATTTCTCTACGCCTGTGAATCATGGACCATAACAGCTGACTTAGAGAAAAGGATACAAACCACAGAGATGAGATGCTTCTGAAAGATCCTCGGCGTCTCATACAATGACCGTGTCACCAATGAAGAAATACGGCAAAGGATCAGACAAGCCATTGGGCCTCACGAAGACCTCCTGAGCACAGTGAAAAAACATAAACTGCAGTGGTATGGGCATGTCTCATGATCATCAGGACTTGCCAAGACAATCCTGCAAGGCACTGTACAAGAAGAAGAAAGAGAGGCAGGCAGAGAAAGAGGTGGGAAGACAACATTCGAGAGTGGACAGGCTTGACATTGAGCGACTCAATGAGAAAGACAGAAAATCAAGAGGAAAGGAGGAAGCTGATTGTTCGGTCTTGTGTGGTGCCCCAATGGTCTACCAGACTACAGGACTGATGATGATGATGAATGAGGGTGTTACCTAGTTCATGCTGAGTACAATAAAAACTGAAAAGAGACAATGCATTCACTTCATATTGCTCTACATTTATTGTATAGGTTTTAATAGCCAACTTGTAGAAATAACTCTTGATGGTCAAGGTAGTGATGTGAAGTGGTATGGAAACATGAGAACCCAGAAGAATCCACACATACTGGATGAGATGGCATGAATATGGCATCACTTGTACGGAAGTTGAGCTTCAAGAGGTGCAAAATACTGTAATGTCCACTGACTTCAACAAAGTAGGGCTGATTTTTAAAAAAATTATTAAATAAGCTTTCTGACTCAAGAATATAAAGAATATCAAAAGAATATTTTCAAAATTCAACACTGAGCTTCATAAATTCAACTCTGAGTTTCATTCTTTATTTTTGATATGAGGGATAATGAGTCCAAATTTTATCAAGCCCACTTTTTATTCAGTTAAGTAAAATCTTTAAAACTGAGTTTTGATGTAAATAAGCTGACCTACAAAAAGACAGATGGACACTGAAATGGACGCCAAAGTGACCACTATGATGGGCTGAACAAATATTGTCTCCATGAAAAGGGTGGTAATTAAACTATGGGAATGGCAAGTGATTTGCATATACAAATATACCCCCACCTCCCATTTGTACCCCATAATGGAGATCAATTTAAAGTAAACAAAAGCGCATAACTTTTTTTACAAATATAATTCAAGAACAATGGCTTGTCAACATGCATGATAATAATATGTACTAAGATTCACAGTAATTGGCCAAACACTGCAAGAGTAGTTGCATTCAAACAACTCCATTATATACATTCAGTGACAAGTCAGGAAGGGCAACAACCCTTCCAAAAAACATGGTAGCAAAAAAATTTTCCAATATGTACAGATGATGATGATGATGATGATGATGATGATATCAAGTTTCAAAGCAATACACATTCACCTAGTTAACTGACACATATAAGCTTGTGAAAGCAAGTTGCATGTGAAACTGGAGCACTGTGTTGCTACATTGTCTATTGGTCCTAAAACAATATTTTCTGCATGTTCCTGCTTTATTACCTTAAACAAACAGGTTGATTATGTCAGAATAAGATTTCTTTCTTACTCAGTTTTTGCATTCAATATAGTTAAAGTGAACCATGGTAGCATGACCTTATTTTATTCATTTAAGAAAAGACCTTGTCTGTATTACTCAACATCACAATGTATACAATGTATACTATAGTTAGATATGCTATTAAGTAATTTGCATTAGCAGCAGAGAGGGTGAACCCTACAACTTTGTAGAGACCTTATTTTTGAAAATTAAGGGTTCCTACGAAGGCTGAAAAAAGAAGTTTTTGCCTTAATAATGAAAACTTCTTTAATTGACCAGATTTTTTCTGATTTTTTTCACGTGCTGGTCACTACGCGTATATCCTTCAGCCTCTCTGCTGCTATGAATTAACCAAAGATTTTATCTAAACCTACACGATACCTTGATCTTGGATCGTGTAAATTTATCGTTATAAATCCAAACGGAACAGCTTGTGCTTTTGAAAAGAAGTTTTTAAATTTAATCATGTCCATGTCGCCTGAACACCAAGTATAATAAATATTCTGTAGAGTATAATTATCTACTCCATTAAATACAACTAAAATATTGCAGTTGTCTCTGATTACTTTTGGAATTTGTGTATATCTCTGAGTAACATAAATCACATCCGTGTTTTTATGTCTACCTCGAGAAAATATTCTAGCTGGATTTGATTGTTTGTCCAGCATAACATCATCATACACTACTAAATTATTAATGAATCCATCTAGATCATCTACAGATGGTGCTTCATCAATATCGGTTATAAAATCAATAATATCATTTCCATCCAGTAGTTTTGCATTTTTATTAAAATCCTTAAGTACTTCATAACACCTCTGATCATCTACAGATGGTGCTACTAAATACAGTTTGTTCCACTTGAGCCATCGCATTATCAGATTAAGCAATAATTGCGTCTTTCCACTTCCAGATGGGCCTATTATAATCATTCTGATAGAATTTGGTAAGCGCTGGATGGTGCTTTACTGGCTCTTGTTTTCGTGTCGCAGAAAAGTCAATTATATCCATATAATAAATAATATGAGTCTATATTGTGTTCGATGCAGAGCACCTACCGATACTACTGAATTAACGACAATAACAACAAAAATAAAAGACGAGCACTTACAGGCAAGTGTGTGAAATGTGGTACCAAGAAATATAAATTTATTCCAACAAAGACAGGTGGGGGTGATATCGCTGCTTCGTTAGGAAAATTACCAGGAACTCCATGGGCTAAATATCCCGGTGAGAAACATTTACCCGGATATAATTATTGTGGTCCTGGAACTCGACTTGATATCAGACTCGATGATCAAGATCAACCAAAACCAGGAGAGTATCCAGTAAATAAGATTGATCAAGCATGTCACGTTCATGATGTCGCGTATAAAAGTAAGGATTTGCAACACCGACATCTTGCAGATGTGAAATTGATTCACGCGTTAAATGCTATACCTAATAAATCTCTCAGAGAAAAATTAGCTAGTTTTCTAGTAAAAACTGCTATGAAAGGTAAACTGGTGCTAGGGGCTGGCAATTAATTATATAACTATCATAATGGAATCTGTTTATTATTCCCCGAGAGGATTCTGGAGAGGTAAGGCAGCAATTAGTAAACTCGCCGAAGCAGCAAAAGTTTCACGTGATGTCGCTGCATCATGGTTAGCATGACAGGCAATATGGCAAATCTTCCTAAGTCCACCTAAAAAAATTCATTACGCGCATTTTGATGTTAGCGTTCCTAATGAAGTTCATCAAGCAGATATTTTATTTTTACCACACGATACCATTAAAACACGTGGACGAAAATCACGCACGTACAAATACGCGTTAACTGTCGTTGACATTGCGAGTAGATATAAAGAAGCGGAGCCATTATCAACAAAGACAATATCTGAAGTTGCATCTACGTTTGAACGCATTTATCAACGTGGTGGTCTACGATGGCCACGGTTATTACAAGTTGATCCCGGTAAAGAATTTCTTGGAGTAGTATCATCGTTGATGAACAAGCACAACGTTAAAATCAGACGAGGACATACTGAAATTCATCGTGATCAGGCAATCGTTGAACGATTTAATAGAACACTTGCCGAGCGGTTATTCGGATACCAATATGCAAAGGAAATATCTACTGACCTTAAGTCGGGTGAGCGATCTCGTGAATGGGTTGCAAGATTACCGAGTGTGATAGCTGCGTTGAATAATGAAATTACTCGTGCAACTTCCATGAAACCTTCTAATGCGATCAAAAAAAAATATATACCCCGTAGCAATGGCTACGGACAACGACGTGAATCTTTCTCTCAACCAGTATTAGGTAATGTTACAGGTAGATATTTATATGAACCTGGCGAACTTGAAGGCGGTAAAAAAAGAGCAACCGATCCTATCTGGAGCGTAACTACACATAAAATTTCTAGCGTGGTTAGATCTACTGGTAGACCTCCAATATACAGACTAGATTCTACTGCCCCTCAACGTGGATTTGTATGTGAACAATTGCAAATAATTCCTGAGAATACACAATTACCACCACGTTCAATTTTGTAAACGTCCAGAGCCTCGACGTCGATTACACTCAAGACAAGTCAGCATTACATTTTCACGTGTGTGACCGAGATCACTATTAATTCTGTCTACGGTAAATTGTCTTGGATTATTATTCGAATACTGCCATGGCATATTACAGTTGCAACTTGCGCAATTATTATTCTGTAGTTGTTTTAGTTTTATAATAAATTCAACATCAATATCAAAATCACGATTATTTTTTTTCTCACACTTTTTATAGCTGACTAATTTTTTATTGATATCGACATTGTTAGCGATTTCTTCAGTTATTACGTAATCTACAATAACTCTACTCAGTTGCGATATTCTCCTGACTCGAGATACGGCGAGATAGACTAAATTCGACCATTCGATCCGATCATCTACAATCCAGATTCTAGTATCAGTTATAGTTAATCCCCGTGACGAGTGAATCGTTATAGCGTATCCTAACGTCCATGGCGATTTATCCATGTTCAACGCGTTCTCAACGACATCAACAACAACCAACACGATATCATTCAAGACAAGATTCTGTACCCTCGGTGGAACCAAGGTACCTGGTATTTCAACATCAATATTCTGTCGTCGAGTATCTGAGGGGCGATAACATAATGGTACAGGTAGATCTGAAAACTTTTCTTTATGTAACGTAAATAATTTATCCTGTAGTTCATCACGAACTATCTTTCTACTCGCGACTATTAAGTCAGCGGGATTCCATGAAGTCCAAAATTCATTCATAGAAGTCTCTGGAATTACTCCTCGCATTATCTCACATTGTACTCTGTCTGGCTGAAGTCTGATTAATCTTTTAAATTCCTTCAGCGGTTCATCAATAGCTCTATGGTCATTATTTATTTCTTCATAATAATCTACGTTATTCTTCAGCCATTCATGTGGAGACTGTCCAACAAATGGTGGTGGTTGACCATGATCGCCGCACATAATCACAGCAGTATTCTTTAGTAACAACCAATCAAGAAATGTTTTTAGTGTTTCTAACGACACCGTGCATATCTCGTCCCATATAATATATTTATGTATATATTTCTCACCCATCCTCGATGGAGTCCATGTGTCTCCGCACCATCTAAAGAAACTGTGATAAGTACACGATTTTACTCCTCGTTGCTTTATTTCTCTAGCAAGTTTGTGCGTCGGTGTTAAAACAATCATATCTGATGTATTATTTATAAATAAATTAATTCCACGAGTTGTTTTA
>JAECUM010005727.1:0-17537 GCA_016617855.1 Megalonaias nervosa
ATATTAAAAAGTCGTCAACATATAGGGAGCAATCCACACCAGGAGTCAGACACTTGGTGATGCTATTAATTTTTATGTTGAAAAGCGTCACCGACAATATACTGCCCTGGGGCACACCCATCTCTTGATCGTGTATATCAGAGAGGGTGGAGCCCACTCGTACCTTGAATTCCCTGTCTGAGAGGAAGTTTGATATGAAAGAGGGCAGTCGGCCTTTTAGATCCAGATCGTGCAGGTCATTTAGTATTCCGTACTTCCACGTGGTGTCATACACCTTTTCCAAATCAAAGAAACCGCTACTAAGTGTTCCTTCTTGATAAAAGCGTCGCGAATAAAGGTTTCCAGTCTAACCAGATGATCATTGGTACTACGACCATAACGAAAGCCACTTTGGAAAGGAGATATTAAATTGTTGGTTTCCAAATACCCCACAAGCCGAGAATTGATCATTCGTTCCATTGTTTTGCAAACGCAGCTAGTTAATGATATAGGTCTATAGTTGGTAGGATCTGCGCTATCTTTGCCTGGTTTGGGAATTGGTATTACTGTTGCTTCTTTCCAAATTTTTGGTACATTACCAGTGATCCATAAGTCATTGAAGATTTCCAGAAGAATTGTTAAGGATGGTTCTGGAAGGTGTTTCAAAAACTGGTAATGTATATCGTCAGGCCCAGTAGATGTATCATGGGCCTTATTCAAAGATTCCATAAGCTCCGACAATGAAAACGGTTGGTTATAGCTCTCTGAGTTATTCGATGTGAATTTCAACCGTGTTTTTTCTTTTTGAACTTTCAATCTTCGGAAAGCTTCTGAATAATTAGACGATGAGGAATTTTTGGAGAAACAATCGGCAAGTACATTAGCTATTTCATGTTTGGTATTGAAATTGTTATTATTTAGCTTCAGATGTCGGAAAGAAATGTATTTTCCCTTCCCGTTTATTTTGCGGATTGTGTCCCAAACTTTCTTTATTGAGGAACGAGAGTTTAAAGTTTAAAAATATTTTTCCATGATGCTCGTTTACTTTCTTTAATGGTGCGGCGAGCTTTGGCCCGAACAATACGGTACTGAGTTAAATTTTCGGGCGTTGGACGATTATTAATTTTTTTCAGTGCTTCTCGGCGTTGTCTAATGGCTTCTTTACATTCTTTAGTGAACCACGGTTTTTGGGTTCTTTTACAGTTCGGCGAGAACTTAGGAATGGATTCTTGTGCAATCTCAATTAAGACAGATGTAAATTGTCGAATAGGATCGTTATCGTTTAGGACGGTATTCCTGTTAAGTCTTGCTGTACAAAGTTTTTCAAATTTGGCCCAGTCAGCTTTCGTTAAATTCCACAGTGGAATCGTGTCATCAATTGTAACGTTGGTGTTCTTAAGAGAGATTGGAAAGTGATCACTGCTGTGAAGGTCATCAGCGACCTTCCAATTATAATCCAAAAGTAGTGAGGGAGAACAAATTGTTAAGTCGATACATGTGTATGTACCAGTTCCTGGGTGCAAGTACGTCGGAGACTTGGTATTAAATAGACACAGGTCGTGTCTAGTAATAAAATCTTCAACCTTTTTGCCCCTGTCGCTTATGTAATTTGATCCCCATAAAATGTTATGGGCATTAAAATCACCGAGTAAGATAAATGGCGCGGGAAGTTGTTGAACAAGCGTGTCTAATTCATTTGGTAATAAGTTGGCGTTTGGTGGTATGTAAATAGAACAAAAAGTAATCACTCGATGTAGAGTGACACTCACAGCAATGGCTTGCAAATTTGTTTTTAAAGGGATGATTCTATGTGGGACTCTATTGTTCACAGCAATAGAAACCCCTCCTGAGGCCCTGTCAACATTCTGTAAGTAGGTGTTAAACAGGGAGTGGTTTTTAAGTGTGATGTTGTCCGTATCTTTTAAAAAGGTTTCCTGAAGGCACATTATTGCAGGATCATATTCGTTTAAAAGCAGAAGAATTTCATTGTAATTGGATCTAAGTCCTCGACAGTTCCATTGTATGATGGTATTCTTCATTATAAGATTAGAGTGGAGATTTTGGAGCTAGGTTAGACTTTTCGCGGAGACAGTCTGTATGATTATTTCTATGGAGGAAGTACGGGGGTGATTTTTTGTTAGGTTTGGAGCTACTTTGAGGACACGGAGCAGTATCTTCTGCATCCATGCTCTCAATGTCCCCAAACCTGTTATAGAGTTTGATGGGGTCATCTGACCCCTTTTGCTGCCTATTTCCGTGAGATCTATTTTTACTCTTTGGTGACTTCGGTGGTGGGGTGTTATTGAAAGTTGTTTGGGTAGATGTCGTGGTTTTTTGTGCTTGGTAATGGGGGGTGTTAGAGCGAGGTGTTGACTCGGGTGGATCTGTCTGTGTTTGAGCGTCCTTCGTTGCTTTAGGATTGTTTTTAACTACAGAGAAGAAGGATGGGCCAGTAGGTGATGTTTTTGCCTGTACAAGCTTTCTGGCCTCTGGATAGGGAATGTTGGATGTGTATTTAACCCTCTGTATTTCCTTCTCCTGTTTCCAAGTATCACAATCATTGGAATTGGCGTGGTGCTCTTTTCCACAGTTGACACAATGCGGAGTTGCTCTACACTCAGCTTCCTGGTGAGAATGGTCTCCGCATCGGCCACATATCTGGCTTTTTGAGCAACGATCTTCGTGATGGCCATATTTCTGACATTTATAGCATCGAAGGGGGTTAGGTATGTAGATCTCAACCTTCACTTGCAAAAAGCCAACCTTGACCACACTGGGTACTGCTGGCTTATTGAAGGTGAGTACGAATGTGTTGGTGTCCTGCAGATTGTTATTACGTTTAATTCTTATTCTGCGAACTGCAGTGACACCTTCGTTTTTCATCCCTTCGATGATATCTTTTTCGTTTACTCCAGCCAAGTCCCGACATCGAATCACGCCTTTGGACGAGTTGAGTGTTGTGTGAGCGAATGAGGTCACCGGAATATCGAAAAATGTCTTCATTTTCCGGATATTCTCGGTCTGACCTCGTCGCTCACATTCAACAAGTAGGCATCCCGATTTCAACTTCTTTACACTTTTTGGTGTACCAATTATACCCGTAATTGTCTTTTCAATAACAAACGGAGACAATGAGGTTAGCTGTTTTGAGTCGTCTGTAGATTGTATAACCATGAAGCGTGGAAATGATTCCACACCACATGGTTCCTCATCTGAGTCAGATCCAGTCTTGGTACGTTTTAGTTGATTTTTTTTGGAAATATCCATGTTGGTGGATTTAAAATTCAGCACCCGTGCTCCCCGCCCACCAAGGAGCCCAACAAGGGGACACTTTTCAAGTGTCAGGGATACACAGATGTTATACTCAGTAGGCAAATTCACCTCCTGATTCATCCCATAAGACATACTCAGTCGGTACAATTACCTCCCAATTGACCCGTTGAGCCACCGCCTTCTAGGAAGTCTTCTAAGACTTGGAAAAGGGAAAGTTAAAGGGATAGAATGTAGGGGCAACGGTGGTATCAAGAGAGATACAACGAGAAGGATAAAGAAAGTGAGCGAGTAAATAAAGACCTCCTAGGGCTCAGCGTGACCAGCCGATTTGTCGAGACCGGGCCCATCCCGACCACCCGTCTAGAAGAAGTAGAGGCCGAAGTAGTGTATTGCATCGGAAAGCCTCTGCTCAACTACCAGGATCCTTTCCTCCTCCGACACGGGTCGCAACCCACGGCAAACAGGTTGCCTCTACTTAGTCGCCTCTTACGACAAGTAGCGAGGCACGGCGGGCCAATTCTACAACCCCGGACTCGCAGGGGGAGCAGTAAAGTCGATTGTGACGGAAACTGCCAAAAATTAGTCAACACAGCATCGAGGGCAATTAACCAGTCTATAGCACGAATAACAGCCTCAGCCATATTTTTTTATCAAAGAGAGAATAATTGTGTTTAATAAATCGACAATGCCTTGTTCTAAATTGAGTAGAGGGTAGTCCATTAGATCAGATTCTGGCGTCTGGCCACAAATTGTCCCTGAATGATGGTATCATGTACATCATTGCACTGCATATAATAGCTCCATGTATAGCATTGATGAGTTGTGCATTGCTATATAACCAGTAGCATTAGGAATACGTAATTGCCGGAAAATTAGTATCTCGTCCTCCAGGATGGGGGTAGGGCGTGGCGCCAACAACTCAACCCCATAAAAACAAAACTGTTACAGAAGCTGCAACATCTTCAAATCTAACAAGCTCTCAAGAATATACCTCCAGCCAACTATTAAGCATTATGACAGCTTCTGATGAAAAACAATCCATGTGAGTCAGGGGCTTGACTATGAGTTTCTTAGGACCCAAAACTATGGTTCGTCTTGGTAAATGGAATAATCGCAACCATGTTTGAAAGATTAAAAACGGCACAAGTCATAAATAAGTTGAACATGTACAATTGGCTATTCTTGGTGTCAGTGAGACCAGATGGACATATTCAGTACGCAAGATGACAATGAATGGTTCAACCATTCTTTACTCTGGGAAGGATGATGTCCATTCCAGAGGTGTAGCCCTTATCAGCAGCAAAACTAATACAAAAGCACTCCCAGAATGGGATCCAATCAGCGACAGACTTATCATAGCAAGAAGTACTGCAGACTCACCATCCTGCTTAAGCTACAAGAAAGGTGATCTCAGCCATTGTGACAATTGGAGTCGGATAACACTCCTTTCAATCCCCAGCAAATTCTTCTGCAGAATTCTTTTCCGAATGATTGATACAGCCATAGATGAAAAACTCAGATAGGAACAAGCAGGATTTCGCAAAGGAAGAATATGCATTAATCAGATTTGCTCTACGCAATGTCATTGAACAGTGTCTTGAGTGGAGTGTCTCCATTTACATCAACTTCATTGACTTCAAGAATGCATTTGACAGTGTACACCACGAGAGTCTATGGAAGATTCTTAGGTCCAATGGAATAACACCCAGAATAGTCAAATTTATTTGGAAGTTTTACGAGATCTTTGAATGCAACTTTATCCTTAACAACATACTTACTGAGCCGTTCACAGAAAAATCTGGTGTCAGATAAGGTTGCATCTTCTCCCCCATTCTGTTCCTTGTCACCATCGGCTGGATAATGCGCCAAACAACATCTGACCTTGCCAGAGGGATCCAGTGACACTCTTCTCACACCTTGAATATCTGGACTTTGCTGATGCTCTGGCTGTCATTTCATCAAGGCATCTTCAAGAGAAATCTGACAGACACACTAAGTACGCTAAACAGACCGACCTGCATATCAATATAAAGAAACCCCATGTGATGTGTACAAACACCGCAGTTACTCTTCCAATTACCATTGATGAAAAGTCGCTTGTAAAGGACTTCACCTGCCTGGGTAGCCTAATCAGCAACGACAACTGTACCAAACAAGACAGCAAGGTCAGGTTAAATAAAGTCAGAAGTACTTTCAGGAAACACAGCCGAATGTGGAAATCAAAATAACATAGCCTCAAGACATAGATCAGACATCACAACAGCAACGTAAAGCCGTTACTCTTGTACGGTTCCGAATGTTGGAGAATAGTGAAGACGGACACGAGTAGACTAAATTCATTTCACAATAGCTGCCTCTGTAAAATCGGCAACATCTATTGGCCAAACAGGATCTCCAATGTGAACCTATATGAAAAGACTGGATATAACAACATTTGCCTGGAGATCAAGATGCGCAGGATCAAATGGCTTGGACACGTAATGAGGATAACTCAAGAATGGATACCCAAGTTAACCCTCAGACGGACACCAGCTGGAAAGCGTAAATGTGGACGGCCAAAGATAACCTGGCGAAGGATAGTGATGAAAGCTGGAAGAGATGGGACTTTTATGGGGCAAGGCATCAGCCATTCCTCAAGACCGACATAGATTTCGGAAGATACTTGCAGCCTTATGTCCCAGACGCGATGAAGAGGACTAACAAACTAACTAATTGCCGGAAATTTGGAAAAGAAAAGTTGATACAAAAGAATTTCCCGAAGTGACATAAATAAAATAAACTACTTAAAAAAATAATCAGCTCTATGCACACGAATTTGTCTAAACATACCTAATTCACATGGTTTGGTCTCAACCAAATTCCTAATTTACACTACTTGTACATGATGTGGTCTACACATACCTAATCCATACATGTATATTATTTAGTCCCAACATACCAGTTTACTAGACACGTACATAATCTGGTTCTAAACATACCTAATTCATATTATACGTACATGATTTGGTCTAAACACACCTAATTCAATGGTTGATAAATTACAACTCTTCAGATATATATGGTTATTGTTGTTGTTATAGTAGTATATATATATATATATATATGTATATATATATATATATATATATATATAAGGGTTGCTGGTTGGGTTATCGCTAGTGGCTCTGCCTAAACCATATTGTCTACTGGGAACTGAACCAGGGTATGTGATATAGATCACCCCTTATCTTGCCTGCACATACCAAACCCAATACCATCTTATCCAAATGTATAGCCCCAAACACAATAATAATGCAACCCATTAATGAACTATAGTAAATCCCATCTTGAGAGACCACAGCTATGAAAGACCACTTGTTTTGAGGACCCAGGATTTTCATGCACAGATCTATTGATTATATAGTGTTATGACATGTTACAAAGTCACAATTAATACCTCATTAGAAGCTGAACCCTGCTTTGAATGTTATAGCATTTTACTTGTTTTACTTTGGTATTTTAACAGATTGTATCTTTTAATTGTCAATTTATATTATTTACAGGACTGAACGACGTTATTACTATGGAAAAAGAGAGAAAGAGAGACTTCAACCTGGAAAATATACGAGTACCACAATAGATGGCATGGATGAGTGTAAGTTATATTTTGTCTTGTCCATTGAAACTGTGTCATGGGCCGCATAATTCTTTGCTGAGCTGTAATGACCGTATACAAAACTATTCATTTTACTAACATTCAGATTTTAAAGGATAATAAAAGAAGAATATTTTTCTTATATATATATATATATATATATATATATATATATATATATATATATATATATATATATATATATATATATATATGTGTGTGTGTGTGTGTGAGAATGGATGCTTTATAAAACTTGTATATTTATTGCATTTGGCTACCTGACGGTTACATATAGCATTCCAATTATATTGGTCATATGACAGTTAACATTTGAAATCCTCACAAACTATTCCTCTGCAACAAAATATTGACAATGTGTTGGCAGTTCATTTGCTATTGCCAATAGGATTTTGGGTTCCATTCCAAATGTCATTGTTTGCCAAAATGTATGTGATTTGCATATGGTACACTGACTCACCCCAGATGCATATCAAAAGTGACTCTGTATTTGAAACAACCAGGAAGATTTAAAGCATGAGATATTCACTATGAAAATACATGTATTGTTAACTTTAATTCAGAAACAAGTCTTGTAAACTGCATCACTATTTATTAAGAATGCAAGCAGTCAGTAGCTAAAAACTAACTTATGCCTAGATAGAAAAGATAGGCTGTTGTTGTTGTTGTTGTTATAGGGTTTAACGCCATTGTTCAGCACAAGATAGGCTATACATGGCGGCCACTATAAATGGTGGAAGAATAACCCGTAAAACCCCGGAAAGAAACACCGACCCACGAGAAGCCACTGACAAGCTTTTTCACATACCCGCATGGGCCGAGCCCGAGACTCGAACCCAGGCAGACAGAGGTAGGATGGCAGTGATCCAAAATGGTGAGCACTTTAGACCACTCGGCCACTAGGGGTCCCATAAAGATAGGTATCAATGGGCAAAGTTAGATGAAGCCTATCCTAAAATACCGACAGTAAGGATTATAATATGAAGCTGAGAGCGCCCTGCGTTAATCATATGCATCCATCTGTCCATCAACATTTTGGTTTCTACAAGATAATCTTACTGGGAATTGTTTGGATTTTAAATAATTTCACTACACAGCTTTATACTTTTGAGACCTCAGAAGTGTTTGTATTTTAAGTTTCTGAGTACTTATTAATAGGAGTTTTGATCCCTGATTGCCCGGTGTCCTGACTTTGCTTTTTGCAGCATAACTAAACCAATATTTGCTTGATTTACACCAAATGTGGTAAGCAGCTTTATACAGTCAAGTTCATTAATAATTTTGATTTCCAGCATTTTACGACTTCATTTACTTGAGTTATAACCCCTGATTGCCCATCATCATGACTTTAATACCTTTACCAAGGTGTTTTGGGTTTCATTAAAATCTGGCAAGGAGCTTTATACTGATAAGGTCTTGAAATTCCTGTAATCCAAGACTTCATTTTACCATCCTCCTGCCTTTGGGTTCCCCAAAAATATTTTATTTTTCATGCAGCTTTATATAAATGAAACTTTGAATTTCAAGGAGCTATGACCCTTTATTTAATATACTTTTTCACTTTAATTTCTGCAGCTTCACTTTATTGTTGTTGTTCTTGTTGTGGGCCTTAACGCCATTTTTCAGCACACGATAGGCTATACATGGCTGCCAGTATTAATGGTGGAGGAAGAAACCGGGAAATCCCCGGAAAGAACCACCGACCCACGAGAAGCTACTGGCAAGCTTTCTCACATATCCACATTCGCCGAATCTTAGACTCGAACCAACGCAGACAGAGGTGAGATGGCAGTGATCCGTAACGGACAGCGTTTTAGACCATTCGGCCACTCGGGGCCCAGCTTCACTTTATATATGATTCCTGGATTTCATGTATATTTCCCAATCCCCATTATATTGAGCAGTCCTTGAATGAGTTTTAATTCTAGTGCTTCATGCAATTTACAAGAGTTTTGACCAATAACTGTGTCTCTTGGCCTTGGTTTTGCAACGTTATATTACCAAGTATAACATTTCAGTGATGAGATTTTGATGGACTTAATTTTCAGCATTCCACATAATTTAGAGAAGTTATGGTATCTGCATACACATCTCCAAACTGTGGCCTCCAAACTCACTTTACTTTCTTTAGGACACTGCTAACAAACTGTAGTGAGCATGGTCCTTTTGCAAAGCACCTATCACTAGTCGTTTTTGTTTCTTGCATTAAAAAAAATGCTGTAGAGATTTCCATGAACTGTATCACTTTCATGCTGAATATTAAAGTAAAGATGTTACAAGTAACTGATTCTTTATTAATGATTGGCTTTCTACATTTCAGTATTTGCTTTTAAAGAAGTATGTATGTATGTACATTTTATTTTATACTAAAATTCCTAACAGTCTTCAGTATTCTCTTTCAAAATTATGTCATATTTCTTTTCCATCACATGCAAGATTTGTACATTTGTGACTAGATTGTTTACTGGGGTACAATAATTCTTTACTCTGGAATTTTATTAATAGGAGATGAAGATTTTCTTTGCTATGAGATAACTGCTAATTTATTTCAAACAGTATAAACTTAAAACAGTTTAAATTAATAATGTTTCACTGACCACATTAGTAGTTATTAAGGATAGTAGCCATGACATATTTCAGGTCTACATTCATGCAGTCTGCCTTAAAATAATATAGAAGTAATAAATGTACAGGGTTATAGTGGATTTTCATGTATTGTATGGTTGATTCATTAATTTGGTGTAGAATGGCAAATAAACAAATGGTAAATTTATATCAAGCAGAGGCAGTTTGAGTAAAGTGCTTTTCCCTGAGACATACTATGGCATCTGACCCAGCCTTGTCAGATGAAAAATCAAACATGCACCCTTCTGGTGACAAGACATGCATTTTAACTACTGAAATATTACAGCAAAAAGAGTATTCAATATGTTTTTATCTTTGTTGTCTGCAGGGAGTTGATCCATCAAGCCTCTTAAAGACTCATGTACAGGAAGAACTGAATCATGGCCGGAAGACATTTGACACCTATGTGGATCCCAATGAATACTGTCATGACTCCAATTTAATTATGAATGTTTTACTCAGGACAGTGCATGATTCAATTGGAAAGGTTAGTCTCTGGTTGACAAATGTGATTAATAATATAAAATACAGGATTAAAAATCATTGTTATCAACCTGGTGCATATCATCGACCCAATAGTTACACAGAACATTTTTTTTTCCTATCTGTTGAATCATTCATAATGATTCAGATGACTTCCACAATTATTCACTTCTTTTAAGGTTTAATTTAAAAACAGTGCTGGATTTCTGAAGTCAATGATGTATATTAAATGGAATTTTGGCCCTACCATGCTAACACAGTTTTAGATGAACTCCTTGCAGATGACTATATAATTACATGACAACAGCAGTATGCCTAATACTTAAGTTTTAATTGGCTACTGTATAGATATTAATAGGTGAGACTTGAAATTAAAAGTCATTTTTAATGGACATCTGCATCTGAGATATTTAAAAGTTCTGCAGTCTTTTAAATGTTAAAATGTGTGCGCTTTTCATTATTACAGAATGGAAAACTGCCAGAGATATTATACATTCAAGCAGATAACTGTGGACGTGAAAATAAAAACAAGTTCATGTTGGGATTCTGTGACTTGTTGGTCAGGCTTGCAGTTTTCAGAGAGGTATGTGGTAAATATTTGTGAATGTTATAAAATGTTATTAAGTACTTGTACTGTCATTGCAATATATATTGGCACAAATTTAAATAGCATTTTGTCATATTCTTTTTCAGGTATTGTAATCTCTAAATAAAGTTCTGAGGCAGAAGGAAATGAAATCGGATTATGAACAAGAACTAGACATACAAATAAAAGCAATTTGGTTGTGCTGATTAAAATATAGCTACTAAAGTTTGTGTGAGAGGTATTTTTAATATTGATAATAAGAATAAATTCACACAGCTTCACATTATTTTGAGAAATTAATGACTGTTTAAAAAAAGAGAAACTTAATAAAATTGAAGACTTGCTTGATTTTATCAGGTATATCTATCCTTCCTCTATGTGGGTCACACCCATGAAGATATAGATGCAGCCTTTTCCAGAATTGCTGAGAAACTCAGAACAGAGGATGCAGAAACTCTACCAAAACTTCTCCATGTCTTACAAGGCAGCAGAAAGCTTCAAGGTCTGTTTGATATTAAGCAATGGATGGAGCCCAATATCAATCAGATAAAGCACCATTCTAAACCACAGCATTTCATGTTAAGTAAAGATGGTGAAGGAGATGTTTGTGTTCTTTACAAAGGTAATAGCAGAAAGCCTTGGAAAAAATTGAAATGCAAAATTTTAAAAAATGTTCCTGTTGGGAAACCAGAAGTCTTACTACCATCAAAAGTCAATAAAATAAATATTAGTGCCATACGAAGTAAGGTGGAAAGGTGCAAGTATAGAATATCTAGTGGTGATAGTATCAGTGGTGGATCAGATTTCTAAATGAAATGTCAGAAATATTGCAGTCTGAGGAAAGGATGAAGGAGTATGCCTGTGCCCAAGCATACTGGTTGTTGCCAGATTTGGAAATCAAAGTGTTTCTTCACAGCATCACAGCTCCAGAAATACATGTGGCAAAACATCTACAGGAAATGGTGGATAAAGAACTTGAAGACCCAGTAGTAAGTTGAAATATACATTCAAAATGTAAAAAATTTAAAGCTTATATTTGGCAGATCTTAAACATATTTGCCCCAATGACTGATTATGTCTCCAATTTAGCGTGGTGTGGTGTTTTTCTGTTATCACAATCGTGGAATGTATTACCTTCTACATAAACGTTCCTTTCAAAGAAGCATTTAAATAAAATATGTTTACCTGTCTACCAATTATATCTGACTTGATAATTATGGTTAATAAAATGTACACTCAGTTAAATATAGCATGCCATTCCTGTCTTGTAAATGGGAACATTCTTACCTTGCATAAAATGTTTTGTGTATTGAGAGTGAGAGAGAATGATAATTCATGGAAGATTCTAAAAATGAATAAGATTTATCCGAGGCAATATATATGATCTGAAAGAAGATTTTGTCATGAAAAACATTTATAGAATTAAAATTGTGACATCTTAATTATACATAAATAGATACAAAGAATTCCATATTCTTAACATAACAAATAAATGATTGCTCTTATATCTCTTTTGCAACAGGTGCTTGCATGTATCATAAACAATAAAAAAAAAACAAGTGGAGACAAGGTAAAGAGAAGATTGTGACAGGAATGTCCAGTTGTGAAACAAGTACGTATATCTAGTAGAAGAATCACGAATATCAGTATAACAGAAACTGATTTAGGTATGCCTCTAATATTAATATGGAAAATTAAGTAAAAGAAATCTGAACGTTGATGGTAATATTATTGCTCCCCACCAACAACCATTTCAAATCAGAAACAAACATAATTTAAACTAAAACTTCCTAGAGATAAGACCTAAGTAGTTTGTCTATGATTAAACATGTTAAATGTGTTTTATTTTTATAACATAAACAAATATTGCAATATCTGTAGTAGTTACTCTAAATATAATATCCGGGAATTTTTAATTATTGAAGTTCATTGATTCAGATATTGAGAGTATATGGTTAAAACACTCGTATCAGATGTCCATGGTGGATCAAATTTTTCATGCTAGTGTCTGCAATGTTTTCAAATAAACTATTTTATCTTTTCAGAAAATTGGTGCGGAAAACACTGTATTAGTGGAGACAATGAAATTGTGTGTAGGCTGTATGTTGAAAAGAGACAGATGGAAGAGCAGACCAGAATTTTTATGAACCTCAAACAACCTCCTGATGAAAGAATTACCCAAATATCTGCCTTATATGGAAGAAATACCAGAAATAACAACATGATATGCTACTGGCATTTGAATTCTATTAAATGAGAAAGAAATTGTGCATTATATTACTGTTGAAAAAAATGTATATTTTATGATGTTTAAAATGTTGTGTACAAGTACATTAGTATGCTGAATATCTTGTATAAATAACACCTTCAACAATATCAACTAGACTGTATTATTACTGGCACAGTATTAAACCAGGCTTGGTGATGACAGCTTCAGAACAATGCAGTCTCCTTGGAAACAGCATTATTACAAAAGGATTTCAAGTTTAACAATGTTGAAATGCCACATTAGCAAG
This sequence comes from Megalonaias nervosa, assembly GCA_016617855.1. Classification (NCBI taxonomy): domain Eukaryota; kingdom Metazoa; phylum Mollusca; class Bivalvia; order Unionida; family Unionidae; genus Megalonaias; species Megalonaias nervosa. Next base: position 13,115 of record JAECUM010005727.1, read on the forward strand.
TAACATTATGGCATACTTTAAACTTCTGCCATATAATAATAATACCTGCTAATGGTTTTGGCGATCAAAACAATGGTACTCAACAATTACCTTACAAATATGGTAATATTACTGCAAGAGTTTTTATATTACAAAGTAGTAACGAATCATTAGTAAGTAACATCACTACAACAAGGCTGTCAGGAGTAACAATATGGTAATGTTGTCACATTAACAAACAACATTAATGCATGTCAGTAAACTTCATCTTTGTAGCATTCTTTGTATTTACCGTATATGTTGGGACACCATATTTGTTGGGTCACAATAAATTAATTTTTAAAGAACGTTTTCGTGCACTGTATGTTCTAACACATTGGGTGTTTTTTTAGTAGTAGGTTATGGGACAACTTATAAATCATTCCAAAATTACATGTTGGAAAATGCACTCCAACTTAAATTTTATTTTTAAAAAAAATATAAAACTGTGCACTTGAGATAAAACTCTTTAGTTCACTGCATCATAATCTCGTCAACACAACCCTTCTCCTGCACACGTACGATCTATTATTTCAATGCAGGAATATTTGTTTACCTTTCTCATGCCATGAATAATTATCGTTCGAGGCAACACCTCTCTTGAAGTGGAAACTGCAAGGACTAAAATCAGAATTTTTTCAATCTGCACCAATCATGCTAATTCTACACTTTTAACCCCAATTTTATTGTCAGTCCGTCCAGCAGTGACATCAAAGTACACTAGAGTTTCATCCATGTTAATCGCCATAATGTCGGCAAAATTATCTTATTCTCTTCTGGCCTTCACGAATTCGTCAATTATTTTATTTTCTCCAAATCTTCTGGGCCTTGCTGGGTCATTGATGTCCTTGCACGTTTCATTGTTTCGATTTATTTTCAAAATTCTCATGAGTATCGGTAAAAAAGGAACTAAAGTTAGCTTCCATATATCGGCTGTCTTTGTATACTTAATACAACAACAATCCCCCCCCCCAAAAAAAACAAACCCAACTCCCCCAAAACAAACAAAATGGCACACTTAAAAGAATCCAAAGTCGGCTTCCGAGGTCGGCTTGCTTTATAATAAAATAACCTTTGTACTGATCCCCTTTTTAAACAAATTGGCTTAAAAGTATCCAAAGTCAGCTTGCTTTGTAATAAAAATAGCCTTAGTCTTTGATGTTTTGTCGGTAAGTTCAAACAATGAGTTTACTGCTTGCTGCAAGTTGCGTTTATTCACAACCCGGGCTTCTATCTGCTTCACATCTGTAGCTGTAGTTAATACAAACGGGCATTGATGTGTGCGGGTAAATAGTAGACACAGCAATAATTTGCTTTAGTCATCCTTTTTGTAACCCATGCTAGAGAAAAGATTGTCACTTGCACTCAAGTGAATGCATTTTCAAATAATGATTTTTATTTGTGAGTTACTCTCATACAGTTGACCTGGATATAATTCAGTCTTGGTTATTTTGCACCTAACACAATGTAATGCGTGAATGGCAGATGTCTTCAACCAATCAGTCGATTATTTCCCTCTCGTTTGTGATTTAGTTGGATCCAGTTTTCAATTGGATAACATATTCAAACCTTTGAGTACAACCAAACACAATTTGTTTCTCAATATTCACGTCAATGAACAATGTGTCACGTGTTATCGGACATAAACGATACACGCTACGGTATGGATGCCTACGCTACATATACAGAGTTTGTGGAAATATTTTATTCTTTAATGCTTATAATGAAAAACGAGAGGAATAAATGATAACAATACAAGGTTAGTTTTATCTATTTTATTGCAACATGCCAGGAAATAGGGTATTAATGCAACATGCAGTGGGGGGGGGGGGGCACAAATTCAACACAAATTTATTTCGTTTCTTAAGTCTTGGGACTTATGACCTAGTTAAAAAAGTTTCACCATTAGTTCTGGGACAGGAAAAAAATAATTATTTAGTTGTGTCCCAATATACGGTAAATATTTATACTACATTAGGTTTTTGAGACGAAACATCAGTGTTCCACACTCACCTGGAGAAAAGGGTAATGGTACTACATGGATTTGAGGCAATGAAGTAATATTAGTACTACAGGCTGAGAGATCATCAAAACAGTGGTACACTTTCACATGGAAATAGGGTAATATTAATACATGATTTTGGTGTTTATCACTGTAGTATTGTTACAACATCAGGATTCGGAAATAACAAAATCTGTTTAAGGTTTAAGACTATTGCCGGGGAAAAAGAGTAATGCTATTACACGAGTTTGGTGATTAGCAATGCAGTATTGTTATACTACAACTGGTTTTGGTGATCATAAAGTCAGTTTTACACTGTCACATGCAAACAGGGTAATTACTACATAGTTTTGAGGGATATTTACATCTGCCTCTCATTATGAACCGACATTAATCTCTTCAATATGTAGTATTGTTACATCAGGTTTTTAGTGATCATGAAATTGGTTTTATACTGTCACCTGTAAATAGGGACATGGGTTTGAAGAGCAATGTAATACTATTACTACAACATGTTTTGAAAATTATAAAATCTGTTATTTTGAAACAGTAATGTTACTACCAGTACATGGGTTTGATGATAAACAATGCAGTATTCAAATAAGCTATGTAAGATGTTTACTACATCAGGTTTGGAGATCACAAAATCAGTGCCTAGAAATAGGGTATTGTTACAAAATGGGTTTGGTGGAGAGCTATGTAGTATTGTTACTACATCTGGCTTTGGAGATCATAAAATCAGTGACTGAAAATAAGGTATTGTTACTATATGTGTTTGGAGGATAGCTATGTAGTATTGTTACTACATCTAGCTTTGGAGATCACAAAATCAGTGCCTAGAAATAGGGTATTGTTACTACATGGGATTGGTGGAGAGCAATGTAGTATTGTTACTACATCAGGTTTTGAAGAAAACAAAATCAATGCCTGGAAATAGGATATTGTTATTACATGGTTTTGATGGAAAGCTATGTAGTATTGTTACTACATCAGATTTTGAAGAAAACAAATCAGTGCCTAGAAATAGGGTAATGTTACTACATGGGTTTAGTAGAGAGATATGCAGTATCGTTACTACACCAGGTTTTGAAGAAAACAAATCAGTGTCTAGAAATAGGGTAATGTTACTACATGGGATTGGGAATCAACCATGTAGTATTGTTACTGCACCAGGTTTTGAAGAAAACAAATCAGTGCCTAGAAATAAGGTATTGTTACTACATGGGTTTGGTGGAGAGCTATGTAGTATTGTTACTAGATCAGGTTTTAGAGATCATAAAATCAGTGCTGAGAAATAGGGTATTGCTAATACATATGTTTGGGAATTAACCATTTAGTATTGTTGCTAGTACATTTACTAGTACAACATGATTCACTTTACAACTTCTTGTGTTTCTTCTTATTAAATTTGATATTGTGTGTACAAAGTTTAAAATTCAATAAACTACCAACGAACAGTGCAAAACTAGTATCATCTAACTAGCCTGAGCGCTTTCGACTCTTAATGAGACTTTTTCCAAGGTATATATACAAAACATGGATAAGACACACAAATAAAACAGAAAAACCGTAGTGTTTGCACAACTTTACATGGTTGTTTCTATAGGAATTAAACCTTTAAATTTACTATGTTTCAACTAGTTTATATCAACTTGTTGCGGATAAAAAAAAATATTTCTATTGACCTAGAAATCAATGAGCCATAACGACATCTGTTATTTTATGTACATTTATGTAAGCGCAAATTATATCCCGGATATTTCATTGTTATAGCAGTAACTATAGGCTATTAAGCAAATTTAGAGAATTACTTAAAAGAAAATGTGTCGGCTGCAAAAGATAATTTTGTTTGTGCATGCCATATCTGGGACATAATTTGCCTGTGAAGAAGACTCATTCAGACTCGAAAGCGCTCAGGCTAGTTAGATACTAGCTTTGCACTGTTCGTTGTCAGTTTATTGCATTTCTCTTAATCAATACCTGACACAAGTGATCCCTTTCTGGATCCAGTGCACTTGGAAGGACTGTTATTCGCCATATCATTTGTATTCTTTATATATATATATATATATATATATATATATATATATATATATATATATATATATATATATATAACCCAACTGGAGTTCCGAAACCAGGAAAGAAAAGGAATCTTACTGGATACGCCGCCTTAGAACATTGAAACCACGCGGTTTAAACCAAGAAAACTAGAGAAAGACAGCAATGCACAAATAAAACTATCTTTTGCAGCCGACACATTTTCCTTTAGAAAAATTCTCTAAATTTGCTTAATAGCCTACAATTACGACTATGACAATGAAATATCCGGGATGTAATTTGGACACAAAATAACAGATGGCTTTATGGCTCATTGATTTCTACGTTATTACAAATATTTCC